>VDFB02110400.1:0-80161 GCA_007258455.2 Sequoia sempervirens
TTTTAAAGGCATTAAAACCTCTACAACCACCTAAAACCACCTTACAACTTCCCTTTACCAACTTGACCTTTCAATTCCCTTTTTAGTGCAACTTTGCATTTTTTCTTTTTTTGCAATTTTTTTCACTTTTTGACACTAAACCTGACTTTCAACCTATTCTAATGGCCTTATGATGGCCTCATCACACTACTTTTACCTTTACATTTCCATCTTATAGGTATTTTCATGTTTATGCCATTGAAGGCTTCATTCCATCATATTGACAACATTTTCCAAGACATGACAACTTCATAAACCTATCAACCTAACATGACTCAAAACACTTCCTAATGGTCTTTTGAGACCTTATTACATAACACTCATGATTACAAAGAAAAAATTCATCACTTGACCACCTAATGGTCCTAGCTGTCCTTGGTGCTCCTGCACCATACATCCAACCATGAAAGCTTTCCAAGTCTCTTTGAATTCTGCAACACCTTGACCTGCAACAAATCTCTGATGATCCTCCTTGTTCCTGCCATTGCTCCCTCTTGCCTTCATCTTCACCTTAGGCTTGGCCTTTTCCTTGCAAAACAATTCCTCTTGACTAATCACTGTGAACTTGCACCTTCCTGCTCTATCCTATCATCCACGGCTACATCCAATTGCTCCAAACTTGTTCCATGGTGTCAGTTACTTCCAAACAGTCCACTCTTTGTCCTTCTTATTTTATTTTCACCCTTGGATTCACCTCCATAAACATGATCATCAAAACAAGGAAGTAATAAAGCACTCCCTTCACTCTTTTCATCTTATCCATCCTCTTCACCATCTGCTTCAAGTTCTCCCATCTAGGAACCATTGCCACAATTGCATACAATTTCCACATCAGTACTCTTACCCATCTAGGACCATCCACTATCCTAGCCTCATCTTTTTCTTTCTTCTCCATTTCATTTGGAGATCCCACTCTCACCTTTCCTCTAGCCTTCACTTGGCCAACCTTTATCAACATCGCTTCCTTAGTCTTTTCCATATTTGAGTCATTCAAACACTTTGTATTTTCAATTTCACCTTTTATGTTGACTGCACCTTCTACAAACTTTGTCTCGGACCTTTCCTTTTCTTTTTACCATTCCACTTGATGCATCATATCCTCTGATCTCTTATCCTCCACTTAACTCTTATCCAACATTGTATTTTTAGGATCTTTATCTTCTTGTCCCTTTAGTGGACCTCTTACTGCATCTACCATGATTTCCACGCACTTATCTTTATCCTCAACTATCATACATTCTTCCACTGGCCTCTTATCTAGGCTCTTTGCAACTTCCATTTTTATGACCTATATCAAAAAAAATTTCTTGTCTTCTTTTTCTTGCCCCCTACATGGGTTCTTTGTATCTAGAATTTGAATCAAATCTCCCTTTACCTCTATATCTTTTGATTTAAATGTCACTGTTTCTACAATGCTTGTCTACTCCTTGTCTCTCTTTATCTGCATGGGACACAACACTGCCCCTATCATAATTTCTTTATTATTGAGAAGCCCTTCATGGCTTTCCTCAATACATCCACACTCTTTTACCTCTTCCTTCTTTCCCTTTGCCTCTGATACCTTCTCATGATGTGGTCTTCAATCTTCTTTGTCATCAATCTATTGCTTTCCATCTTTCTCTTTCATTGGACAATCCATCTCTTCCACCATGACCTTACTAGGTCATTCTCACCTCTTCTCCATCTTCTCTCCACTTATCTTTCCTTTTCCTTGCATTAGCGTCTCTGCCCCAAGGTTCTTCACCTCACATAATTTCTTTTCATTAGGTCTGCATATCTCTGTTTTGACAGTATTAGATTGTCCTACACCTATTGTTTCCTTTTCTTGACTGAAATCAATCCTTTTCTTGTCTCCAACCTACTTTGCAAACATGTCTAGATCCTGTATAAAGGATTCCCTTTCTCTTATCACTATTTCTCCATCCTTTTTCCTTTCTAACATTACTCCTTTATCTACTTTTGCTACCTCAACTCTTTTCTTTGTGTAAGTAGCTGCACCTTCACCATGTTATCTTCCTCAAGCTTGAGGAACTCCTTCCTTCCCATCAGCACTATCCTTGCCATTTTGTCTTGTTCCCTGTCATCTCCCTACAATGGGGTTAGCTTGAACTTGATTCCATCTTTCACAATATCATACTCAAAAACAAAAAACTTCAATTTTGAAAACTAACATTTGAAAGAGGTGACCGTTGGTCTCCCTCTTTAATAGACTTTTACAACCCTTCACTATTAGTTAATTTGACTTAACTTAGCACTTTTTGCACAGCTAAAATTATTTGTCATGCCGAAGAAACAAACTATTAAAAGGAAAAAACTAACAGATAATCAGCTCCAAGCCTTTAGAGATAAAGAGAAAAAATGGATGATTGAATATCGTGAAAAACAGAAATTGGGAACGATTGATGAAAAGAAGCCAGTTGAAGAGGAACCTCAACCATCAAAAAGAGAAAAGAAATTGCCAGCACAAAGGGCACGAATGTGAAAGAGTCATGCTAGGGGAGATGTAGATACCATAGTTGGAGACACACCCTCTACTTCAAGTGAATACGAAGGAACACCATTAAGCACAAGTGAATATGGAGGGACACCATCTACCACAAGTGAGTATGGTTGGACACCATCCACCACATCTGAAGTTGAGAGTACATCATCACTCATATTTGATGAACAATGTATGCCATCATCCCCACATGAACCTCAAGGTATGTATTCTATTCCACCCTTGTTCGAAGGTATGCAATCTAGCCCACCTTAATTAAATATTGATGAAATTGCTAATGTTGAGATGTATGTACCTAATAGAACACCACCTAGAATTTTGCATAGAAAGCCAAAGTTTTTGATTAATATTGATGAGGATATTTTGCAGCACATGGAAGGTAAGATTCTAGAATGCACTTGTAGAAGATTTGATGATAAGATTTGGAAAATGTTCTTTGAAAGGCTAAATGAGACCAGAAGATGTCAAATATTTGTTCAAATGATGCAGGGTTTAAAGTACAGAAACATCATGAAGACTCTTGGGTTGAGAACATCAAATGCATCAAGTGAAAACACTATTGTGAAGAATCTAATGGATGCTTATGAGAGTGTGGGTAAGACCTCACACTCAAAGGATAGTAATGTCACCCGACATGTCATTACATCGAATTTGTTAAGCTATCAAACAAAGAGATCTCATCTCATTAAAAAGACAAGTGAACAAATGGGAATTATTAGAAAAACTTTATCAAGAGCCGTTCAAAGGAGGCAAAGAATTGAGGGCACCGATTCAAATGAATTATCGGCATTCTCGGGAAGACTGCCACATAAAGATATAAAAGTTGTTGAAGCATTGAGAACACTAATTGAATATTATTGGAAGAATAATACAAGGCCATCTCCAAATCAAAGGGATGTCGTAAGAAGGAGAATCAGTAGTCAGAACCATGAGCCACATCCAAAGAATTTTTTGGATATGACTCAAACCCAATTTTTTCATAAATTTCAAAATGCTTATCCTCAAATTAGTATTTCTCAAAGATTCTTTGAAATGCTTAAACCTTTTTATGTCAAGATAAATCACACACACACTACTTGTTGCTATAGACTACATATTGAATTCGCTAACCATTATGATGTTTATCGTTCTATATGTTTAGATTTGCATACTAATGATGTTTTGCAGGATTGTCACATAGAAGCCCCACCAAAATCTTCAAGAGAGTTCTTATCAAAAAAATTATGTCAAATAGAGGATGGCCAAATATTCTATAGGAGAACATGCTTGGATGGTTCATGCGAGCATTGCAGTGGCTTGCAATGAATGTGAGTATGTCAACATATGGAAAGAACATATGAGGTGGGGCATAAACTAGTAGATTTCAGGAAGTATAAAATAGTGGCATATGCTACAAAAGATGGGTCTCAAGCAAAAAGGTGCGATTTGGTTATTGAGAAGATTCCAGTGTATCAATTTATGTCCATGTTTCATGAGAATCTAGTGTATGAGTATGCAAGGCATACCCATAGAGCCCGATGGCTAGACATGCAATTGAAGCTATGCAAGGACACCTTTCTAGTTGGCAGCATAGTATCAGTGGTTGAATTTGTAGAGAACTACACTCTACAGCCACAGTGTGAGGTGTAGTCATAGTATTACAACTCCACACATGTTTTGATATTTGTGCACATAACATTCATTCATGTGGCTGATAGTACAGAGGACCAAAGGAAGGTATTGATGGAGTATCACTTTTATATTAGTGATGATCACAAAAATTCTCTAGAGCTTGTGCAAGTTTTCTTCCAGATGTTCTATAGTGAATTGGCTTAGAGGGGCATAGCATATGGTCGGCATTTAATATGGTTAGATAACTATGCAACACAGTTCAAGAATGTGCACATGTTCTATTGGTTATGCAGGATGCATCTCACTATAGGTGTTCAACATATGTGGAAATTTTGTGACGCCAGGCATGGAAAGGGGGAGCATGATGGTGCAAGAGCATGCGTGAAAAGAGCATTAGCACAAGAAGAGTTAAAGTATAAAGACAATGCAAAGCTGATAGATGCAAGTTCAACCGTCAAGTGGTGTAATGCTTCGATGGGTCTAGGTAATGAAGGTACATCTTTAGTTCATATATTTTTTTGGTTGATGGATGATACTAACATTGCACCATATGAGGATTATTGTACACTAACAGGATCGAGTGAGCTACACTCTTTCCTTAGCTCAAATGCAAGTTCATGGAGTATTGATACACGTAAGATGGCATGCCTTTGTTCTTGATGTACAATGCAAGCCTGGAATGATTGTAAGTCAGGGGAGTGGGTTGATAAATGGTTAACAAGTTATCTTACCCTACTTCACACATATCACCCTCTGATGACATTGGAACTAACACAGATGGAATCATCGGTTGACTTTGACCACATATCATATCTAGTTCAACCAGGTAATATATCTACTTGCTTAGTTTTTCAAATTCCATATTTTTATCTTAATTTGTACTATATTTGTAATGTTGACTAATTTCGAGTGACTTTATGCACATATCAATGCAAGGCATGTTTATGTAGTCATTGCAGATGAAGAAAATGAAGAGGGAACAAACTATTACTTGTGTCGTTGTGTTGAGGCTAAAAAGAAATTGGAAGCCCTAGTTATAGATGGAGAAAACATCGAATACCCTATAGGCTTAGTTGTTGTTACTAGAACGTGGATTAGAAGGTACCCACATAAGAGTGTTAAAAATTGGCTGTTTGAGGACTTTGACAGACATCATAAGATTCTTCATTACTCGAACCTTGTTGTGGCATCCAATGTTCATTTGAGAAAATATGGGGGTAGACCTTTGAACAAGACCTTGTGGAAGGTCCGCGAGTCTGACCATGAGGCAATACTTGACACAATAAAGAGTAGAGCAGATCTAGATGGTTCATTAGATTAATTTTTAAGTATATGCACAATGGTTCTTATTAATTTATACTTGTATCCATGTTAATTTGTTTGATGCCAATGCTATCATGTCTTATTTTACATTGCATATCTGTAAGTAACCTGGTAAACATTGAATGGTGTCCCCTTGTAGAAAATGCAAATTTATGAACCATCCAAGAGAATCTCATGCATAAAAGCAATGCAACATCCCTAGTGAAGATGTATGAGCAATAGGTATCTTGGAACTCCTAGTGAAAATGTATGAGTAGGAGTGACTAATTTGACAGACTGTCATGCCTATCTGTAAGTTCCTTCGATCTATTTTCATTTCATTTCCATTTTGGACATGAGTTGTTTCTTTTTATTCTTTTACTTTTCCCATCTGTAACTAAACTAGTAAAAATTGATTGGTCTCTCCTTGTAGAAAATGCTGATTTTGGAGCCATCGAAGAGAATCTCAACCAAAAAGGAAATGCAACATCCTTATTTTGATGATCTTGACAAATCTCAATTTTGATTTCAAGCCATTATAAAAGAGTGTGCGAAGCTTTGTGAGGGAATCTCAAGTTTCTCATTTGAAGTTAACCTCTAAATAAGAACCTATGATGTAGACATTATAAGAGAATCTCAAATGTATGAGTGACATTGTAAAATATCTATGAGAACATAGTACCTAAGGAATTGTAATGAGATTTACTTGTAATGACATTTACGTATGTAGGATCATGATGGGCCAAAAGTGGCAATATTATGGGTATTTGTAGGGTATGTGGCTAACAACTTTTTTTTAACCCAAAATTGATGAAACGAAAAGGGTTTTGAAGGAGATTCTCTTTCCACCAATATAAATTATGCTTTACTTTGAATTTAATAAATAATTATTATTCATTTTCTATTATAATTACGACTAAAGTCCTGATCGATAGGCTAATTGAAAAACATCTATAACTTTCAAATGGTATCACATTTTTTGAATCTGAAACTTGTGTCACATTCTATGCTTCACATAATATAGGATTAAAAAAAGAAAAATTAAATTTTATGAATTTTTGACAAAGTTAAGGTGGTCAGACGTACGAGTTTTTATATTTTTTAAAGTTGTAATAAAAATTCATAATTAATCAATTACTTGGAAAAAAATTACAAAAAAATATGCATCACATCCAAACATGAGTCCTCTACTTATATATAAAATCTTATAAAAAAATATTATCATTTGATTATGGTTAGGGTGGTCAGATAGACACCTACTTCTTATTTTTTCCCTTAAATTTAAGTACTACTGCATTGAAATTTCAAATTTTCACCAAATAGATTTTATTTATTTTTAAATAAACCTAGTAGTTTAGAAACTACATTCACCTTTCTACAGATTCCATTCTTACATATTTTTGAAATAATATATATAACTTATTCAAATTTTTACATCAAGTTGCCTAACACTGATTTTTCTGAATTTTTTGCCACTTAAGGGCTTGTTTTTTCCATGATGATCTTGCACATACCCTTACTGAAATAATAAAATTTGGTGTAGGGGCACCAAGGTTATTGAGCAAATTTGGTTCACAAAAATCTTTAAAGTTAGTTTTTTTTTATGAGTTTTGTCAATTGAATAAGGTCATAACACATCCACAACTGATTTATAATGTAATAAGTCATGTTAGTTACAAAAAGAATAGTTAGGCATGATTGGAAAGATGTAGAATCATTTGTAAAGGCTATTTAAAACCTCTCGAAGGTTATTTAAGTCAATATTTGAATTTGAAGCCTTTTGAAGGAAAATGTTTGAATATGGTTTTAAATGTACTATTAGTGAGATTGAGATTGTTAACCTTCAGAGAGTAGTAGTATTTATGTTGATGAAATTTCCTTTAGATGCAAGGATCCAAAGCACATAAACCATGTGGTACAAATGATTAAATCCCAGAGATGATCTGTAGCAATGAAAGAGTCTAAAAAGGAAGAGAGAGCTACATTGGTGAATCAGGAGAAACTTTAGTGATGTAGAGTCAAGGCGGAGAAGATTGAAAAAAATCAAATTTTAGTAAATCAACAACCTTTGTTATTTCATTTGGCCATCTTGGAGCAACTACCAACAAAAATGCTTTGAAACTAAATAATTTGGCTCAAATTTTAGAGAATGCCTCTCAAGGACCTTCTCATCATCAATATATCATCTATTGAAACCCCCAACACCAATCCCAAGCTAAACATACAAGGTTTCTTTGCAATTTCTTGGAGATCCTTCAAATTGCCCTACAAAAAGGCTACAAAATTAGCCCTATTTTACAAAAAAACTGCTCTTTAAACTTCTTGTAACCCCACAAGCTCTTGGAAAGTCATCAAATAGGTCACAAAACTCCCAATTCCATAGGTTTTAGAAAAGCACTCAACCTCTAAGCCATAATTGATTAAAACCCTCAATTTTTTGACAAATATAGAGGGTTTTTAGCATCTCACAACTCCAAGGCCTTCCAAACCTCATTAAAGCATCAAAAAAGTTTTTTAGGGTTTGGACACACATAATAAACCTTCACCTATCCTTTAGACTTAGTAGATCTAAAAAACATCACTTTGGTTCCTCCATTTCAAGCCAAAATCTGACATTCCCAACCTAAAACAACATCACCAGCCCTATAAATGCCTTACCATTATTAAAAGAGTTAAGGAAACTTGAAAACAACACATTGTAAACCTTTCCTCTGAGTCACAATTTACCACAGTAGGAGGAAGGGCTCCATCACAAAAATTAAAGTAAACTCAGACCCTGCTGGTTTGTATAGGCTAAATAAAGAAAAATGGATTTTCCTTTCACTAAAACAACCAAAGGTGTATCAAAATAGATTAAAATCTTGGTTAAGACCTGCCACCACAATTTTTCATGAATTTATTTTCATAAGAGGTGTGTACTAGTTCGTACACAAACAAAAGAAACTGAAAACTTAGAAAAATGTTCAAATTCCACAGTTTTAGGAATTGTGAAGAGCACCAATCTTCAAAAAAAATATTGATTGAACCCCCATTCAGGATTGAATGATGTTTTTAATACATTTCAAATGATAACCATCTCCCTATAATTCCCATAACTACCTTTGAACCACCAAACCCTTATTAAGCCTACAAATACTAGTATTTATTATTTAAGAATGGTTTTGCTTACTAAGCTTTATCATGCAAATTTAATATTCTAAAGGCCTAGGACCACTTAGAAACCCTTATAACATGACTTGTAGACTCTTTCTCTACACTCCCAGCTACTTTTTACATAATTTTCTTTTATGGCAATATCAACAATTATTTAATTCAAGAGTTCTTTTGCACATTTGTCCACCCTAACCTACTAATTCTGAAAGTACATAAAAGATTGGTCTATTAGACCTTATTCAAGACAAAAAGACCTCAATATACTAACATTTACCAACTTTCCTCCCAATTTACCATCAAACAATCACAAATTGAGGGTGAGGTGTGGGTGCTCCTACACCATTCAACTTTCAAAAACAAAGTCAATTAGGCTGGTAGATGTCTAGATCGAGCTAGCATTTGGTGAAAGAGGAAGAAAGATGACTGGAACTCTAGAGGCCCACCATACTAGATTTTGGTATTGAACCATGAGAGTAGAAGAGAGATATGATATCATGTATCAAAAAATTAAGCATGCATTCTTCCAACCAACGGAGAAGGAGATGATTACTTTGCTTCATTTTCATTTGCATAAGCATATCAAGGCATGGGAACCAAGAAGACCAAGGATGTCCAATTTTATGTAGAGGTAATGGATGTGGTAAAAAATTTAGGAGGGTTAAGAAGTTAAATGTATGATCCTGATGAAATTGAGGAAGAACAACAAGAGAGGGACAGGAAAAATAAAATCAATACAGAGTTTCAAGGTTTTGTCAAGTGAGTAAGAGAGCTATGGTAGCAACCTCATCTAAAAGATTTTTAAGTAGATTTTGATATGTACCATTTAGAGAGCTTGGTTTTCATGGAGTTTCTTTCAAAGCCTCTACTTTTATTATTCTTATGGTAAATGTTTGGTAGAGTTGGTGGAATTACCTTTCTTAGTAGTAATCACTATTAGTGAGATTGAGATTGTTAACCTTGAGAGAGTAGGACTTGGCAAAAATGAATTTGATATGGCTATTGCTTTCAAAGACTTCAATCGGGATGTACTCCGCATTGACACCATTCCTCAATTTTCACTTGATGGCATCAAGGAATGGTTGAGATCCATGGTTATAAAGTATTATGAAAGAAGAATGAACTTGTACTAGCAACCAATTTTGAAGACTATTACTGATGATTCAAAGCACATCAACCATGTGGTACAGATGATTAAATCCCAAAGATGATTTGTAGCAAAGAAAGAGTTTGAAAAGGCAAAGAGAGCTACATTGGTGACTCAGGAGAAAGTTTAGCTTTCAAAAAAAAAATTAATTAGGCTGGAAAATGTGTGGACTAGGCCAACATTTGGTGGAAGAGGAAGAAAGATGACTAGAACTCTGAAGGCCCACAATACTAGATTTTGATATTCAACCATGAGAGCGGAAGAGAGAGTTGATATCATGTATCAAAACATTAAGCATGAATTCTTCTAGCCAACGGAGAAGGAGGTGGTTACTTTGCTTCATTTTCATTTGCATAACCATATCAAGGCGTGGGAACCAAGAAGACCAAGGATGTCAAGTTTTATGTGGAGGTAATGGATGTGGTCCAAACTTTAAGATGGGCAAGAAGGTCAATGTATGATTGTTAACCTTGAGAGAGTATTTATGTTGAGGAAATTTCTTTTAGATGGAAGGATTCAAAGCACATCAACCATGTGTGGTACAAATGATTAAATCATAGAGACGATCTGTAGCAATGAAAGAGTTTGAAAAGGTAGACAGAGCAACACCAGTGACTCGAGAGAAACTTTAGCTTTGAAAAATAAAGTCAATTAGGCTGGCAGATGTGTGGATTGGGCTTACATTTGGTGGAAGAGGAAGAAAGATGACTGAAACTCTAGAGGCCCACCATACTAGATTTTAGTATTCAACCATGAGAGTAGATGAGAGATGATATCATGTATCGAAACATTAAGCATGCATTCTTCCAGCTAGCAGAGAAGGAGATGATTACTTTGCTTAATTTTCATTTGCATAACCATATCAAGGCATGGGAACCAAGAAGACCAAGGATGCTGAGTTTTATGTGGAGGTAATGGATGTGGTCCAAAATTTAGGAGGGACAAGTAGGTCGATGTATGATTGGTGCAGGAGCACCATTCAGTAGGTTTTGTTCATCAAGGAAAATAAGTAGTAGAATATAGTCAGTTTACTAAAACCAGACCGAACTTGTACATTTGAAGGTTTTGAGTCAATAAAAATGGATTTTTGACCCATTCCTCTTTCTATAGCCTCTGTAACTTGAGGAATGGGTGTGCACTAAAATTATTAAGGTGTGGGAATGATGTGTTAGTGTTGGGGAGGTCTGAAAGTGAGATGGGTGTGAAACCCATGTGTGTAAAAGTGAGTTTGCTTTAAGAAAAATGGTGTTTTTGAAGAGTTAAATTATGTTTTTATGTAGGGTAGTGTTATTTTATGATTTTTTGAGCTTGTGTAGGGTATCAAAAACTTGTTTGAGTAATTTATAGGTTGTGGTTAGCTTTGGAAGTATCATTTTCAATAAACCCTTAGGGTTTAGGCTACAATAGAGGGTTTTGTAGTTTACCCATTATATAGTGGTATAACTAAGATATAATTGTGGATTTTGAAGTTTTTGAACCTTATAATTGCTGCCTCAAGAGTTGGTAAGGTTTGGATAAGTTTAGAGTATCGACGCTTTGTTCAACTGGATCAATCCCTTAAGGGTCCAAAGGGAAAAATGGTTGCAAACTTCAACATAAGGTTACTTATACACCATGATGCTTAGAAACTTCTTGTATGATCTAATGGGATCATGTTGGGCCCCTCTACAATAACCTCTCTCAGTTTTCATTATATCAGAGTGGTTTTCCTGTGGTGTCAAGTTTTTAGTTGATGAAAAAAGTGTCAAATGAAAGCAGTGAAAAGTTGCAAAGTGGTGCAACTTTGGTTCTGTAATTCATGTGACCAAATAGACTATTCCAACACATCTAAATAGGCATTTTTATGCTATGAATGTTCCTCTTTTTCACCCAAACATGCGAAATTGCTCCGAACTATGTTCAACCGGATCGATCCCTTAAGGGTCCAAAGGGTAAAATGGCTGCAAAGTTGAGCATGAGGTTACTAAGACACTGTGATGCTTAGAAACTTCTCGTCTGATTCTATGGGATTGTGTTGGACCCCTCTACAATAACCTCTCTCGGTTTATGTTATCTCAGAGTGGTTTTCCCATGGTGTCAAAGTTTTAGTTGATGAAAAAAGTGTCAAATAGAAGCAGTGAAAAGTTGCAAAGTGGTGCAACTTTCATTTTGCAGCTTGTGTGACCAAATGGACTATTCCAATACGTCCAAATAGAAATTTTTAAGCTCGGCATGGTCCTCTTTTGGACCCAAACATGTGGAATCGCTCTGAGCTACCTTCAACCAGATCAATCCCTCAAGGGTCTAAAGGGAAAAATGGATGTAAACTTTAGCATGAGGTTATTCAGACACTGTGGTGCTTAGAAACTTCTCATTTGATCCCATGGGATCATGTTGCGCCCCTCTACAATAACCTCTCTCGATTTTCATTATCTCAGAGTGGTTTTCCTGTGGTGTCCAAATTTTAGTTGATGGAAAAAGTGTCAAATGGAAGCAGTGAAAAGTTGTTTGCAACTTTCGTTCTACAACTCATGTGACCAAACAAACTATTCCAACACATCCAAATAGGCATGGTCCTCTTTCACACCCAAACATGCGGAATCACTCCGAACTACGCTCAACCGGATCGATCCCTTAAGGGTCCAAAGGGAAAAATGGCTGCAAACTTCAACATAAGGCTACTCGGATACTGTGATGCTTAGAAACTTCTCGTTTAATTATATGGGATCGTGTTAGGCCCCTCTACAATAACCTCCCTCGGTTTACATTATCTTAAAGTGGTTTTCCTGTGGTGTCGAAGTTTCAGTTGATGAAAAAAGTGTCAAATGGAAGTAGTGGAAAGTTGCAAAGTGGTGCAACTTTCATTCTGCAACTCATGTGACCAAATGAACTATTCGAATGCATTCAAATAGGCATGTTTACACTAGGCATGGTCCTCTTTTGCACCCAAACATGCGGAATCACTCCAAGCTATGTTCAACTAGATCGATTCCTTAAGGGTCCAAAGGGCAAAATGGCTGCAAACTTCATCTAATCCCATGGGATCGCGTTGCAACCCTATACAATAACCTCTCTTGGTTTTCGTTATCTTGAAGTGGTTTTCCCATGGTGTCCAGATTTTAGTTGATGAAAAAAGTGTCAAATGGAAGCAGTGGAAAGTTGCCAAGTGCTGCAACTTTCGTTCTGCAACTCGTATGACCAAATGAACTATTCCAACGCATTTGAATAGGCATTTTCACACTAAGAATGGTCTTCTTTTTCACCCAAACAAGTGGAATTTCTCTGAGCTACGTTCAATCGGATTGATCCCTTAAGGGTTTGAGTGTAGTATGTTGAAATAGGCTATTCCACCTATTGTTTAGGCTGTGTCTCAGTGATATGGGCCTGATGTAAGTAGGATAGGGATTAGGAATAAGAAAATAGCATTAGTAAGGGCAATTGAAGAGATTACTAACACTGCCCCTATTGAAAATTCAAAATTGAGGCCCCTTAAAAGCAAGGCTAGAAGAGCTGAAAAGAAGAAATTGTTTGAAAATAAGTTAGAATAGGTTGGAAATAGGGTGAGATTGTGGAGTTTGATGTGTTCAAAAGGTCTACAAGGACAGGGGAGGCCAAAAGTATGTTATGCCATGACATGCCCTAGTTGGGAAAATAGGTGTTTTGAATGGAAAAGAGAGGTTTGAGGGAGTAAACGTGGGTAAAGTCAAGGGGAAACAGAATTTGGTGGTAAATTAAGTTTGTGTAGGAAAAATGAAGAGTGTTGGAATAGGTTTTGAGGTTCAGGTTTGGGGGTTTGGTTCACCGGTTTGGCCAAATTTTTTTTGAGGGGGGTTCAGTTCATTTTGTGTTCGTTGGTACAAAAAACATGTAAAAACAAAATATATATCTATGCAACCTAGAATCATGAATTAGGATTAGAATATCACATATCATCATATAAACAACAAAACCACCATAAACTTGAATGTCATTTAAAACAACAAATTTGACAAAAGAAAAAAGTGCTTATAACTTGCAAAAAAATGTGAATAAAATCACACTGATTTTTGCATGCAAAAAAACCATGAGACCATAGCTTGTTGCTTACTATTATGCTTTGATATATTTTTTCCAAGCATCCATAGCTTGTTCAAAATTAATTTTTTTAGGCTTTTAGCCATAGCAGCAAGGCAGTGAATTGTTTGATAAAATGCTTTGGTAGACATGTATGAAAAATGTGGTAGCATAGACAAGGCAGTGAACTGTTTGAAAAAATGCCTCAAAGAAATGTGGTCTCATGGTGATGGAATGACATGAAAAATGCCATGACAAGAAAATTGCTATGGATTTTCATGGCATTCCACCACCATTGAGACCACATTTCATTGAGGATTTTATTCAAACAGTTCATTGCCTTGTCTATGCTATTCCTTATTATTATGCTTTGATATATTTTTTCCAAGCATCCATAGCTTGTTTGGAAGCACCTATTTTAGACTTTTAGCCATAGTAGCAAGGAGGTGAACTGTTTGATAAAATGCTTTGGTAAACATGTATGAAATGTGTGGTAGCATAGACAAGGCAGTAAAGTGTTTGAAAAAATGCCTCAAAGAAATGTGGTCTCATGGTGATGGAATGGCATGATGAATTCCATGACAAGAAAATTGCTATGGATTGTCATGGAATTCCACCACCATTGAGACCACATTTATTTGAGGCTTTTATTCAAATAGTTCACTACCTTGTCTATGCTATTGCTTATTATTATGCTTTGATATATTTTCCAAGCATCCATAGCTTGTTTGGAAGCACCTATTTTAGGATTTTAGCCATAGCAGCAAGGAGGTGAACTATTTGATAAAAATAGTTTGGTAAACATGTATGAAAAATGTGGTAGCATAGACAAGGCAGCGAATTGTTTGAAAAAGGCCCTCAAAGAAATGTGGTCTCATGGTGATGGAATGCCATGATGAATGCCATGAAAAGCAAATTGCTATGGATTGTCATGGCATTCCACCACCATGGAGACCACATTTCTTTTTTTTAAGGATTTTATTCAAATAGTTCACTGCCTTGTCTGTGCTATCTTATTATTATGCTTTGATATATTTTTTCCAAGCATCCATATAGCTTGTTTGAAGCACCTATTTTAGGATTTTAGCCATGTAGGAAGGAGGTGAACTATTTTGATAAAAAATTATTTGGTAAAACATGTATGAAAAATGTGGTAGCATAGACAGCTAAGCAACAAACCTGCTTGATAAAATGCCTCAAATAAATGTGGTCTCATGTGGTGATGGAATGGCATGATGAATTTCATGACAAGCAAATTTCTAAGTGGATTGTCAGCGGAATTCCACCACCATTGAGACCACATTTCTTTGAGTTTTTATTCAAATAGTTCACTACATTTCTATGCTATTGCTTATTATTATGCTTTGATAGATTTTTTCCAAGCATCCATAGCTTGTTTGGAAGCACCTATTTTAGGCTTTTAGCCATAGCAGCAAGGAGGTGAACTATTTGATAAAATGCTTTGGTAAACATGTATGAAAAATGTGGTAGCATAGACAAGGTAGCGAGCTATTTTAAAAAATGCCTCAAATAAATTTGGTCTCATGGTGATGGAATGGAATGACGAATGCCATGACACCAAATTGCTATGAATTGTCATGGCATTCCACCACCATTGAGACCACATTTCTTTGAGGCTTTTATTCAAATAGTTCGCAGCCTTGTCTATGCTATTGCTTATTATTATGCTTTGATAGATTTTTTCTAAGCATCCATAGCTTGTTTTGAAGCACCTATTTAAGGCTTTTAGCCATAGCAACAAGGAGGTGAACTATTTGATAAAATGATTTGGTAAACATGTATGAAAAATGTGGTAGCATAGATAAGGCAACGAACTATTTGAAAAAATTCCTCAAAGAAATGTGGTCTCATAGTGATGGAATGCCATGATAATCCATAGCTTGTTTGAAAGAACCTGTTTTAGGCTTTTAGCCATAGTAGCAAGGCAACAAACTATTTGATAAAATGCTTTGATAGACATGTATGAAAAATGTGTTAGCATAGACAAGGCAGTGAACTCTTTGAAAAAATGCCTCAAACAAATGAGGTCTCATGGTGATGGAATGCCATGACAATCAAAATAATTTTATTGTGATGGAATTCCATCACCATGAGACCTCATTTCTTTGAGGAATTTTTTCAAAGAGTTCACTGCCTTGTCTATGATATTGCTTACTATTTTGCTTTTGATAGATTTTTCCAAAGCATCCATAGCTTGTTCAAAAGCACTTGTTTTAGGGTTTCAGCCATAGCAACAAGGCAATGAACTATTTGACAAAATGCTTTGGTAGACATGTATCAAAAATGTGGCACTATAGACAAGGCAGTGAATTGTTTGGAAAAATGCCTCAAAGAAATGTGGTCTCATAGAATGCCATGACAAGCAAATGCAATTGGGAGCTACTCCTAGTTATTAGCTATGCAATGTGAAGTAATTGCATAACTGCTTAGGTTGACTTTGTAAATACTATATTGTAATTGAAATTTTGTCATCTATCAACATCTAGTTATTAGTTATGCAATGTGAAGCAATGCTTTGAGTTTGAAATATGTGCAATGCAATGTAATCAATGATATGAATATAAACTACACAAATCTATTTTTTACAATTTATTAGTTAAAATATTTATTTTATTTGCTCTCTATATCTCTATGCTATGGAAATGCCTATAATTTTTTTTTTAAAAAAATTATCTCTTGTTCTACTTTTTTTTAAATCTGATTTTTTTTTTTTCTAGACTTTTTCTCGATTTTTTCAAAAAATCTTATACTTTTGGTTTGCCGATTTTTTCCCCAAAATATTTTTGCTGCTATGGTATAAACACATATCTTTTTGTAATATCAAGGATACTTTTTGAAACTTCCATGCATTTCTAATCTAAAAGGAAAAGTCTTTTGCCTAATCTGTATGCAGCCATGCTTTTGACATTGTCAAAAAGAACAAATATGGACACCATCGATAAAAAATATTTGTATTAACCAAATATCCATGTACACATACATCAATATATGTCGATATAAGTATAAAATATAGTTACAAAATAGCCATATAGGCTTATGCTCGAATGCCATATAGGCATACAATGTCAAATATATCCAATACAAGATATGTACAAAATTGCCATCTCTAGGCATACAACAAAGGGTGCTAGAATAAAAATTCATTTATCTCCATGCTCTAGAAATAAATTCTTCCCTTTGTTTGGAAATCTGATGGCTATAAGTCTATCACTCATTTTTGCTGTGCTCGAGGAGTGCTCCTACTGCTCCTCCTACAATTTAGGTCTTGGTGAAGTTTTAACTATTACAATAAGAAGTAAAAACATTAATATATATAAATTACATTATAAGAAATGATATATTTAACAAAATACTCACTTACGAAAATATCATGATCACTCTCCACGATGGGAATATTTGCATGTCAATGCTTAGGCGTGCTCAAGCCCTGTATAAACCATCCAAATAGGAATTAAATTGCGAATCAATAATGGTTTGATTTTTCATTAGAACTAACATCTATAACAACATTTATGTAAATTGAAATTCAGTAATTTTCCTCATACCTCCTCTATTAGAGACATGAAGGATTGTATAGTGGATGAAACATTGATATCCATTGCCCTTGTAACATTTGGAAGTGTTTCCACAACCAACATCTAAAAATAAAACAACAAATTATTCAATCACAAAAAAGTTAAAATAGCGAGATCCACGTCATGACTTATAATGTATGAGATCTAATGAATTTTTTTTTAGTACAAGTATTAAACTATATATTTCTGGTAAGCCTTAGTAGTTTAATAGGAAGACCAAGCATGATGGGAAGAAGAAAACATACTCTATTGTGAAGGATGGAAAGACTAACAACCTTTCACCTCTCCTAGAAGAAGACAAGGAAAAGCATGAAGGGCCAAATGTTTTAATGGTGGGTGAGAAGGAGTTCATGAAGACCTTGAAGGAAGGAGGTGGAAGAGAATTCTTCCTAATTATGAAACCAAAAAGTGAAGCAGATCTGCCCACAAAGAAGAAGGAAGATGCACCAAAGGAAGTCCATGAGTTGTTGGAAAGGTACAAGGACATAACGGTGAATGAATTACCTAGTTCCCTACCTTCCATTAGGGATATAAGCCACCACATTGATCTGATTTTGGGGGATACATTGCCCAATAAGGCTGCATAAGAGATGACAAGTACTCAAAATGAGGAGATTGCAATACAAGTGCAATAGTTGATGGATAAAGGGCTAGTGAGGAAGTGTTTGAGCCCATGTGTTGTTCCTACTATCCTCGCACCAAGGAAGGATGGTAATTGGACACTTTTCACTAATTCAAGAGCCATTAATAGGATCACAATCAGATATAGCTTCCTGATGCCAACAATGGAGGACCTCATGGATTGTCTATCAGGAGCATCTTACTTTTCCAAGATTGATCTAAAGAGTGGGTAGCATCAGATAAGGCTTAGGGAGGGGGATGAATGGAATACAAATTTTAAGACTAATGAAGGGCTCTATGATTGGTTGGTGATGCCCTTTGGGTTATCAAATGCCCCTAGTACATTTATGCACCTTATGAATGAGGTATTGAGACCTTTCATTGGAGAGTTTGTTGTAGTTTATTTAGATGACATCCTTGTGTTTAGCAGGTCTAAAGAAGATCATTTGAAGCACCTTGACATGGTACTAAGGAGGTTACAAGAGGAGAAGATGCTGATCAACACAAAAAAAAGTGTGAATTCATGAAGGAAGAACTAGTCTACCTTGGTTTTGTCATCTCCAAGGGAATTTTGAAGATGGATCCTTCAAAGGTGGATGTTGTTCTTACTTGGCCAACACCAAAATCCATGGGAGATGTGAGAAGATTTTATGGACTTGCAAGCTTTTATAGAAAGCTCATCAAGAACTTTAGCCAAATTTGTGCACCAATCTTGGACACCATCAAAGGAGGTAACAAAGGTAAGTTTTCTTGGACCAATGAGGCTGGTAAAGGGTTTGAATATCTGAAAATGAGAGTATCACAACAACATATACTTGTGCTTGTTGATTTTGATAAAGTTTTTACCATTGAGTGTGATGCTAGCAATCAAGCAATGGGGGCTATTTTGAGCCAAGAAGGCATACCCGTTGCATTTTATAGTGAGAGGCTGAATGAAGCAAAGAGGAAGTATTCTTCCTATAATTTGGAATTGTATGCTATGGTCCAAGCCCTCAAAAAGTGGAGGCAATACTTGTTACCTAAAGAATTTGTTGTTTATACTGATAATCATGCCTTGAGTTTTTTGAATGCACAAGAGAAACTTAGTCAGAGGCACATGAAGTAGGTAGAGTCTTTGCAAGCCTATAATTTCACAATAAAGCATAAGAAGGGCCAAGAAAATAAGGTGGCAGATGCTCTCAGTGGAAGGGCACTTGTAGTGCAAGAGATTCAACTCCAAAGCATGGGGGTTGAGGCATTGAAGGATATGTATCATGAAGATTCAAATTTCAAGGAGGTATACAATGTTTGTGAGCAACATTTGAATTATTTTCATGGTGAATTCTCTGACTTTTTATTGCAGAATGGTTTTCTCTTCAAAGGAAGCCAATTGTGTGTGCGTAAATGCTCAATGAGGGAGAATATCATAAAGGAGAAACATGGTGGGAGTCTTGGACATCACTTTGGCCTTGACAAGACCTTAGAAAAAGTTAGGAGATTTTACTATTAGCCAAAGTTCTAGGTGGATGTGAGAAGGTATGTGGAAGGCTACACAATATGTTAAAGGGAAAAGGGAACTTCATAAATGTAGGACTCTATCAACCACTGCCCATTCCCAATAGGCCTTGGGAGTGTGTAAGTATTAAATTTGTCTTGGGGTTGCCTAGAACCCAAAATGGTTTTAGTAGTATCTTTGTGGTAGTTGATAGATTTAGTAAGATGGAACATTTTCTTCCTTGAAAATGCACCAATGACGCATCTCATATAGCAGGTCTCTTCTTTAAGGAGGTTGTTAGGATACATGGACTACCTTTAAGCATTGTTTCTAATAAGGATTCTAAATTCATTGGTCACTTTTGGAGGACCTTGTGGAAGAAAATCAAGGAAAAAATTTGTCCTTTAGTTCAGTATACCATCCACAAATGGATGGAAAAAATGAAGTGGTGAATAAATCATTCAGAAACCTCTTAAGATGCCTTACCAAGGAGCATGGACAAGCTTGGGGTCTGATTTTACCTCAGGCTGAATTTGCATATAATGACTCCATGAATAAGAGCATTGGTAGAAGCCCTTTTGAGGTAGTCTATGACATGCACCCTAGAGGGGTCTATGAACTAAGAGATCTACAAGGAGTTGCTAGGAGAAGTGATCAAGGTGAGGACTTTGTTGTTACAATCAAGGATATTTATCAACAAGTGAAGGAAACCCTTCAAAAGAATGTTGAGAAGTATAAGGAAAAGGAATATTTAAAGAAGAGGAATGTCCAATTCAAGGTTGGAGACTTGGTGATGACACACTTGAAGAAGGAGAGACTTCCAAAAGGAAAGTATACCAAACTGATGATGAATAAGATAGGACCTTACAAGGTGGTCTACAAGTTTGGCCAAAATGCTTATGAAATAGAGCTACCTCCTGGGGTAGAAATCTCTCCTATATTCAACATTTTGGACTTGTATCCCTTCAAAGCTTCTATGATATGATTGAGTGCTTGGTTACTATCAAACTAATGATATGATTGATGTTAGTAAATTTGGTTAAGGTGTATAAGACAGGTTTGGTGACTTTGATGGTTGGATGGGTGACTATTATGAAGCCTTTTGAGAAAATTGGTGATTAACCACAAGATGATAATCAAGATTCTATTGTAGTAGGAGTTTGTAACCTATAAATAGACTGTTGCAATCAAAATATGGTGAGTACAATGCTTGATAATGGATTGATAACAACGAGGTATGGTTTAGTTGATTTGTTGCTTGGTGAATAAATGAAAGGATGAATTGTTCAAGTGTCAATAATTAGGTTTATGTTGTTTTTATGGTGGTTGAGAATGATGTGAATCTAATTGATTAAGTCAAAGTTTTCTTTAATATGGTTTTTGATTTGAATGAGTCAATTGGAATACTAATTAGTGGAATGATAAATGATGGTCTATGGAATGGCTAAGAGAATTTGAGTGGATTTTGGTTGAATGAAAAGTAGATTTATGATGAAATTATATTTGATCTTCTCTTGATTCTATTTGGGATTGAAATCCTTTGAAGAAATGATGTTGATGGTGTTTGTTGGATGCTCTGCATCAGATGTACCCTGATGATTGAGTGTTTTGATATGATTCTTTGATCACTAACTGCCTTGTCTATGCTATTGCTTACTATTGTGGTTTCATAAATTTTTTCCAAGCATCCATAGTTTGTCGTGGTGGTGCACCTTTGCAAGAAGATGCCTCTATGTGAAGTAATTGCATTGTGCTACTTATGTTGACTTTCTAAACAACTATATTGTATAGTTGAAATTTTGTCATCTATCAACATCTAGTTATTAGTTATGGAATTTGAAGTAATGCTTTGAGTTTGAATGATGTGTAATGCAACATAACCAACAATATGAATATAAACTACACAAATCTATTAAGTATAATTCATTAGTTAAATTATCTTTATTCTATTATCTCCATGTACGTTTGAGTGAATCCACTAGCACTAGGAGGTGTTTGCTTGAAACTGCCAATATTAGCCTGTTCAACATCCAAAATCACATGTATTAAAATACCATTCATAAAAAAATGCTATTAACATGTAATAAATTTATAATTGTTTACTAGTTACATACCCCAATGATAGGTGTACTATAGAAATAAGTAGGTGGAGGACCAGTGTATCCAGTCTCAACACTGTGACCCTACAATTTTATTAAAATAATAAAACTAAATTAGTTAATCATGCATTTCAGAATCAAAATTTAATAAATTAAAATAAATGAACATTCTGACTTTTGCCTGACTATCAATGCCATATGCACAATGCAAAATGTTAGCCATCCTCTCCATCCCCATAGCAACATATGGATCCTACGTAGCAGCATATAGATCCTACATAGCAACCTACTGAGTGCTGGTGGGGTCATATGAACAAGTCACCCCACAAAATTGACACACATGGGTTTGAAGGCCACCACCTGAAGACTCCCTTGGATGGCGTTGTACAATAAGGCTAGTATGATGGATGACACTTCAAGTCAAAGTGTTGATTGACTGCAATGTCTCTACGTCAACACTCTCCTTTGCAATTGCAGGCATAACAATGTGCTCACGAGGCAGCCTAGCAAGAGGTCATCTCCCTTGCCGCGCAGGATCTGGCTATGCATCGGGCCTATCCTAAGCTAACCCCCCACCTCTCCTCTAGAATTTCCTCATATCAAAATAATTTGGGATTTGGTTCAATATGAACTCACTATATAGTTTCCTAAGAAAATATTGGGGGACTTCACAATTATTGCACGGTGGGTAATCAAAGACCAAGTACCACCTATCATAAAAATGGTTCCTAAGCTCTTGGTGGTGGCACCAATGAATAGGAAACCTCTTTGCATTGAGGCTAAGATTTTGATTTGTTCTAGGGTTAGTGAATAGAGAGCACAAATCACCTTTAGTAATTTTTAAATCTTTGACTTGTTTATATGATAGTTTATCTGCATAATATGCCCTAGCTTCCTGCCTCCTATCTTGCCATCTTTTTATTTGTTGGGTTATTGAATCTACATTTTTTAACATCTCTTTCAATGAATTTTCTAGTATCATTCTTTATGCGGTTGAAGCATTTGGATCACTCAACCTACTGATAAGATCCTCAATTTATTTTTTTTTGTTTTCAATTTCACTCCTCAAATTTTGTTGAGTGCTAGGAGGGTATTGAGTGATTGGTGGGGGAGGTTGATTTTGTTGAGGAGGATTTGCCTATTCTTCTTGTTGAGGATTTTCAGGATTATTTGCATCTCCTACAAATTAAAAAAAATAAATCAAATCTAACCTAAAACAAACAAAACCAACTTGAAACTAAGAAATTCAAAACAAATATCATACAATACTTACCTCCTGCACTTCTTCATCTTCATGGTACCATCTTTGCGAATGAAAAGAAACTATTGTTGATGAATTTTGATGAATGCCTCCTCCTAGAACGCGAGCGCAAAAATGAAGATTTTTGGCCACGGGCAGAGGAAAAAAATAGAAAAGAGAAAATGAATAGATTTCACTTTTTTTTTTCTTTCAAAATGAAATAATGTGAGCGCATTATAACACGCTTGCGTTATGTCATTTCCAATCTTTATTTGAAGTTGGCCACAAAATTGTAACCCAACTTCATGCACCTGCCCATATATATATTTATTTGGGTTGAAATAAGTGGAATATCTAATGTGGTGTCACATAAAGATGTTAAGGTGGACCCTAAGAAGTATACAATAGTAAAAGAGTGGGAAAAGTATAAAATATCAAAACGTTATGTGGATTATTTATTCTAATAGGGCATTATAGAAGATTTATTTTTAAGTATGCTCTTATATAGTAGCACCCATAATATTTTTATTGAAGAATACATTATTTTTCATGGTTAGAGATAGCCACCAAATAATTTTAGTGACTAAAATAAGATCTTACTACCACTATAAAAACCATAGAATTCTATAAAACATCTATGCTAGAATATGATGATTTTGGATATAAAAACAAAGGATTATTGATGTGAAAAAAGAATCTCTTGGTATTTGTGAGTCAAAAAGTTAAACAAAAGAAATTGGTAAGGCCTAGATATGAGAAAAAATAATTATCAATAACTCATATTGTGAAGCAATGGTATCAATATGTAATGGTAAATTATTTCATATTCAAGAATGATCATGAGTCAAAAATATCATTTAGATCATGTAACACCCCATCGGGCAAACCCTAAAGGAACAACTAAAAATGTAACAATTTTTTTTTTTAAACATAAAGAATGCACTTTAAGTATTCCAACATAGCCAATGTTTCAAGTTGCACATCTAAGTCCCTTGGGGTACACGAGGTTACATTACCTAAACTATCCCATAACAAAGTTAACAGATGAAACATTAAATTACCAATTACGTATCCATTCATTCACATATCACCATTTAAAACATTCATTAACGATAACCCAAAATGATAAGAATAATCCATATAAAACCATACATGCAAATACAATAAATTAATCATGAAGATATAAAGTACATATTTCCAGAGATACAACATAACATTAACAATATTTACATATGGTAGATCAAGAATGAATTACATGGTATCTAAATACATTACATCAATTTGATAGTACATCTCAATGGACACATATACAAAATTACATCATAGGTCTTCTCAATGCACATAGGAATGATACATCAATATATAAATTACATCTAGAGTAAAAATATACGTATGATAACATATGAATCCTGGATCAAACTACATCAACAAAAATCTGTACTAAAAGGTACAATTGCATCATAAAGGGACTTAACGGGGTGCATAGCACATTCCACCCAACCACCCGTATGCTGGGAGTAAACAAGGAAGGATCCCCGACCAAGCACATCCAAACAGTAAAGTAAATGAAAAAAAAGAGAACAAAAAGAAATATCTCATAACGACAATAAATCTCCAAAACATAACAATAGGCCACTTCTAGAGGATTTCAATAAAATAACTCAAAAGGGAATCGTTAACCTCTCGTGAGGATGATTTAATGATCATGCCAACCACAACCTTCTTAGCCTACCTTTAGTCTATGATAGCACTAACAGGCAGACGAGACAACCATAATTATCTTATTAATGTTTAACTACCCACCCCCTAATTAATTACTTAGGTTATCACTGATTACTCTAACTCTAACATGGGTTACCCTAAAACCCCCTTTGTGCATCGGCCCCCACATAAAGCCTCTCCCTAGAACACAAAACATAAAATCCAACACCAAGGAGTTGTACCACAAGAACAATGAACCAAAAAATGGAACATCCGCGAGGCCAAACCATCTCACCAAAAATCATATGAAACAACATCCATGAAAATGGTACAACCCATGTGTAAACTCAAATCACAACCATAGCTAAAAACATAGGGTCAAAAATCAATTTACAAGATCAAATATGAAACATCAATTTTCCCACCTCTGGAAGTTCGTAAACAACAACTTAAGCTCCTATAGAAGGATAAACAAACTCAAGGGCTTTCCCACATGAAATAAATCCAATAAAGAGAAATCCACAATTGACCCAACGAATAATCTCGAGAGTACACAATTTCATAAAAAAAATGCTATATAACAAATTTCAATATACAATACTTTCACCAAATAAATAAATTAACTACTTGAAAAATATTCAATTTAATTCAAAGCACATAGTTTACTTCTAATTTCCTCAATTACACCATAACATTGCAAATTTTGAAATTATCTAATTAATTCATAATCACAACATATAAAATCCTTTATATATATATAAATATATATGTATATATAAAATAAAACATATATTAAAATTTAATGCATTTAAATCATATCATAAAAAATACCCATTTATTTCTCTATAATTTTACAGCTTTATATATATATATTTATATAAATATATTTACATATATATTAATATATATATGTGTATATATATGTAAATAGACCTTTCTGAAGCAAACAGGAAATTTGGAAAAATAGGATTCCAGAGGAAAATTTGGATGCAGAAGAGAAGTGGCACCTCGGATGGTAGGCGTGGTACCTAGAGTGGTGATGTGTGGGGGAGACAAGGCTCTCCCCCATGGAGGTGTGTCAACGTGGCTCAGGCCATAATTTAGGTTGAGTGCCCTTTTGCGGTTTTATGTTTTCATTCTCTTTTTCTTTCGGTTCCCATGTTTTTCTGGTTTCGTGCTGTGGCGTCTTGGCTCTGAGGGATCCTTATGGCTCAGCCCCCTGGGGGCTTTTATGGCAGAAGATAAGGCCATACCCGTACCCCCTGTGAGCAGTGAGGGCGCAGCAAGTGGTAAAATCTTTAAAGATGCAGTTGCGGGCAAGGAAACAGTTATCCCAACCGGCATGCAATTTTATGTTTTAGATCAACAGCCAGTGGTGGGTTCTGATGGCATTTATGGAGATCAAGGTAAGCCTTCTTATGCTTCTAGTTTTGTTTTGCTCAAGTCTAACCCTGAAATGAGAGAGGTCATCAGAAATGAGAAGTCTAGGATTAAAGAGATTGCTATTTTCTTTGCTGCTACTGATAGCAATAAACTCCCATCTAGGAAATTTTTGGATTCTTGGTTTTCTGGCATATGGTTTTCTAAATTTAGAATTCAAATAAACTACTATAGATTACTAAAAAAGGGATTATTCATTATTTTCTTTAGAAACCATGAGATGCAGGGCAAAGCCCTTGATAGATCTTTCTAGAATGTTGGTGCTTGCATGTTTCGAGCACTGGATTGGAACCTTGTTGTCATTGCAGAGGAAGTGCTTGCTCTCTCCTGCCCGCGGTGGGTCATTGTGAAGAATGTGCCCCTAGAATTTTGGAAACTTGTTCCATCCATTCTTGCACCATTTGGTAATGTGCTCAAAATGGACAAAGTGAAGGCCTCACTGCCGAACCTAGATGCTAGGGCTCTCGTTTCTCTGATACCCAGGATTAAATTCCCTCCCGAGATCCTCATTGAAGATGATGGAAAAACTATTAGTTTCCCTCTTGAAATTTTGGGTAGTATCAATGCCTGTTACTTATGTTGCCATGAAGGCCATATTCATAAGAACTATCCTCTAATTAAAAGAAAAGATAATCGAGAGATAGGTAGACCCTCTAAGGGGGCTAAGGAGAACCAGAGTGCTGGTGCCGACATGGTGAATTCCATGGGGGGTGCTGGCGAAGCCCACCTGGCTAGTCCTGGCTCTATTGAGGAGTTATCTTGTCACCGACAGGATTGTGGTCCTGTGGTGGATCTAAACCCCCCGAGTTTGGTGAATCAGGGTGTTCAAACCCTGGGGAAGCCCTTCCCTATTTAGAATTTTCTCTCGACCAAGCATTTGTTTGATGCCCTTGTCAAGGAGGAGGAGATAGATAACAATGAGAAAACTGACCTTGATGTTGGAACCAAATCCATCAAAAACTCTGCTTCTTCAATTAATTGGAGCAAGGAACAAATTGAAAAACTTAATGCTCAACAACTTGTTATGCAAAAAAATTGAGAAAGAATTAAGGAAAATATGCTAAATAAATGTGGTCCGCCTAAGTACAAACCTTAACAGAATAACCTAAAACAAATCAATAGAGATGAGAGTACAATTTAATTAGAAATGCACCATTCAGGTGATCCCCAAGCTTGGTCTATTGCTGGGAGTGATTCCTCCAAATCCTCGGTTATGGGGATAGCATCAGAGCTGTAATCTGAAACGGGTGGCACTTTGTGCAATAGCCTTAAGGTTGAGAATCATCTAAATGGAGGTATATCTAATGAGTTTTCTAATTCTATTACTAGGGTTGTCCAACTGGATTCCAACCAACTTGATCATAGACATCATGACAATTCAGAGCCCGTCTCGGGTGGAATACTTTCTATGTCCAACCCCATGCCACCCATAGTGAGTGAGGCCACAGGTGACTCTGAGGATGATGTTGAGGAGGATAATAGAAAGGAGAGGTATGTGATATGCTCTAAACCTAAAAAGGGGCCTGGGAGACCAAAGAAATATGATGCCCCAGCCTCCGAAATTTCCAACATCTAGTAGACCAAAAAAAAAAGAAAGAAGACCAGTCTTGTTATTTAATCTCCTATGGCCAAGAGGATGGAAGTTGAGGAAAAACTTCCTAAATGTTTTGAGAAGTTCAAAAAATGTCAAGAGGACACCCCTATAGTAGGTGAACATGAATCTTAATATTATATCATGGAACATTCAAGGTTTGGAGTCCCCCGATAGAAAATATGTTGTGAGAAGGTTCTTAAATCTGGAGCCTAAAAAAGATATTGTCCTTTTACAAGAGACGAAAGCTACGAGGTTCGCTTTGGAGGTTAACATGAGAATCATATGGAAAGACTCTTACCATTTCTCCACCCATCATGAGAGGGGGAAAGGAGGTGTGAGAATTCTCCTTGCTAGTAAATGGAAGCAGTTCATGGTGGGTAGTGGCATCTCACCCTGTAATAGGGTGGTTTGGATTGTCTTGGAAAAAGAGGGTGCAAGAATGGGGGTTGGAGCAGTTTATGCTCCTAATGACCATAGAGAGAGAATCCAGATGTGGCAATGGATGGATTCAAATTTGCCTAAAGGGCCCTGGATTCTGGGAGGGACTTCAATATGGTGGAGCAAATGGAAGATAAGTGGGGGGAATTAATGCTGCCTGGAAAGGCTCGAAAAGGCATTTCTGGCAAAGGTCTAAAAACAAGTTTGGGCTTTTTGATCCTCTGGAAAACAAAAAGAGAGAGTTCAAAGGCATCTGGTTTACTTGGTGCAATGCTCAACAAGGGAATAACATGATCTACTCTCGGTTGGATAGGTTTTATGCAAGTAAAAATGTCATCAACTTCCTCCCTAATAATTCTGGGCAACATGTGTGTGTTCACCCTTACACCCTCTTGGACCATCATCCCATCAAAGAAACGGTCTCCTTGACCCAAGATTGTGGGATGGTAACTCCCAAGAAGCCTAACTTCATCTTAAATACTCAGCTTCTTCAAGATGAGGATTGCAGAGATGGCATCAGGTCCATTAGGGAATTAAATAAGTGGATTTTGAAAGAAGATAGTGCCATTAATAGGTGGAACCAAAATGTGGATGCTTGGCAGAAGCTTCTTCAAACGATTGGAAAAAAGAAGGCCATGGACAGAAGGAAAGAAGAGCATGAGCTCCAGAAGGAACTTTTCATGGCCGAGGTTGGGATGCAAGAGGATCCCTCAAATACTTATTTAAGTGAAGAACTGGCTAGACAAAAAATGATCTTAGAAAGATTCAAACCTACAAGTCCAAAGGCCTCAACGTCAGAGCCAAGCTGAACTGGATCCACCAGGGAGATAAAGGGTCCAAATTATTTTTCAATTACATAAAAGAGAAATCTTGGAAAGAGCAGATTGGGAAAATCTGGGAGGATGGTAGGCTCTTGAGTTCTCAGGAAGGTATTCTTGCTACTTTCCATGCTTTTTATCAAATTCTCTTTACCTCAGAAGATTTTCAGGAATGTAACATGAGGGCTAGAGAGTGCATAAGAAGCATTATCCCCAAAAAAATTAGTATTACCCAAGCTACCAGATTGAATGCTGCTATCACCAAAGATGAAGTGTAGAAGACTATTCAATCTATGCAAAATGATAAGTCCCCAAGCTGTGATGGACTTCCAGTTGAATTCTACAAGACCCTTTAGTGACTAGGTAAGTGAGGATTTGTTACAAGTCTATCAAGAGGCTTTGGATAGAGGTTCTTTGGGGAGATGTATCAATAAGGGTATTATTAAGCTCCTTCCTAAAGGGGGTGACAAGATGTTGGTTAAAAACTGGAGGCCCATAAACCTGTTGAATGTTTCTTACAAAATTCTTGCCAAAATTCTTGCTCCTAGGTTGATGGATATCCTCCCAAGTTTCATTAATAGTACCCAGATTGGGTTCATTACAGGAAGATACATTTTAGAGAATTTGATTACAAGCTGGGAGGCCATGAACTGGTCAAGGAACTCTAATCAAAACTCAGCAATGTTGCTTTTAGACTTTGAAAAAGTCTATGATAGAATTGAATGGGCTTTCTTGAGAACCATGTTGAAAGCTTTCGGGTTCCCTGACTATTTCTGCAAAGCTGTGAATATTTTACTGAAGGACGTGGTGGCTCACGTCGATGTTAACAAAGACTTGTCAAAGGAAATCTCTCTTGGCCGATCCATAATACAAGGGTGCCCCCTTGTGCCCTCTCTTTTTGTTATTTCCTTGGATGCTCTTCACTATTTACTCAGAGATCAGACTATCTCTCCCCAAGTAAGAGGGATTTTCCTCCCGGATCAGTCTGAGTTAATCAATATCTAGTTTGCAGATGATACTGCAATCTTTATTGAAATGGAGGAAAGAAACCTTGATAGGCTAATGGAGAAGCTGCAGTTATTCTGTTAGGCTTCTGGAGCTAGAGTTTCTTTTCCTAAGTCCAATTTTCTTGGGTGGAAGGAAAATCCACCCAATTGGCTGCAAAAGTTTAATTTCCAGTGGGGAGGACCCAATAAGCTAGTAATATATCTGGGTATCCCTTTTTCCATCAGGCCAAATTTAAAGGAGATGTGGGAGTGGATAAGTGGGAAAATTGATAAGAAGCTTGGTATTTGGGACAAGCAGTATCTATCCTTCGCTGGTAGGTTCCAAATTTGTCAAAAAATTCTCTCTTCTTATAGCATTTATTTTGCTTCGATCTGGTTCTTTAACAGTTATCAAATCAACAAAATCCAAAAGAGGATCAGGGCTTTTCTGTGGTCTGATGGTAAAGGTCAAAAGAAGAAGCATCTGGTTAAGTGGGATTGGTGTTGTATGGGGAAGATGGATGGTGGTCTGGGTCTCAAGGATTTAAGAATTCAGGGCATCATGCTTGCTATTAAATGGATTGCCCATGCTATGGAAGGTAAGGAACCATGGAAGGTTCTGATTAGATGGAATATTAGTAAGGCTGTGCCCAAGAAGGCCAAGGCTTGGAAGAATCTACCTCTTTGTGACATCCTTCTTAACAAGCATCCCATGTCACCTACGGGTTCTCCTATATTTAATAGCCTGTGGAAGGCTTGGGAAATGATTAAGCACAAGCTCTCCTTAAAAAATGGCAATGTTGACCTTCGTAATGGGAATGTGTTTAATGAGTATTCCTCCTTATGGTGGAACCTAGAGTATCGTAATAAGCCCTTGGCCTTGCTGCAGGGATGTTCAGCTAAAAAGTGGTGGCATTCTGGCATTTTGACTTTCCATGACATCCTTGATAAGGGTTGGTTAAAGTATATGAACAAGTTGGTTGAGGATTTTAGGTTAGACAACCCTAACAATAGAACTTATAACACTCTTGTTGATGCTTGCAAAGATATTTCCGTTTCTAACAATGTGAAGGATAGTTGTGACTTTAATGAGGATATTGTTTGGTTTGATGGTTCTCCTTTATGTGATATTAAGGCCAAAAATTTATATAAAGAGCTTACCAAGCAAGAGTCTATTCTTGAACATGTTAATCTTTGTTGGGATGTGAGACTTGCAGATTGCAAGTGGAGGAAAACTCTCACAGCAATTTGGCAGAATTTAGAGGAGCCAAAAAGAGCTTGTTTCAGATGGCAATTACTGCTCCACAAGCTTCCTTTTAAGCATACTCATAATGATGTTGATATTTGCACTATCTGCAAGTTTCCTTAAAATATAATACACATTTTCTTTAACTGTTTCTATGCAAAAGAGGTCTGGAATATTTTCTGTAATCATTTGTTAATTTGGAATAGCAACGGTAATATTAGATACTATGATATTATGTTTTGTGATAAAAAACTAAATAAAGAAGCTAATGCTTTCTGGCATTGTCTCACTATTGAGATTCTTTGGTTCATTTGGAGGGCTAGGTATGAGGAAAAATTCCAAGGAAGTGCTAGAGGGCTTACTGAGTCCAATAAAAGACTCATTTTTTTCAATGTGGCTATGCAGGTTACAATGGTGATGGAGGCTAACATGGCTAAATTCGGGAGACTGTTAATGGATGAGGTGGTTTGCAAAACGGAAGTGAAAAGAGCACATAACTGGAGCTATGATTATGTTGAATCAGGGATGTTTCTCAAAAATTTAAGAGGGTTTCAAAAGATATTTAATGATGCCATTGTGGATGAGGGAGCTGGGGGAAGCAGGCTTAGTGGACAAATCAATGTTGCAGTCCTATAGATCTGAGCAATTATGTGTGGCAGAAACAACATGGAGAGTGGCAGCGCAGTGGTTGAAAGATTGGATGAAGGGGCCATTGCATGTTTGTGGACCTCAAGTAGGGCACCAGAACCTTCTGTGGCAATGGAAGGTACAATTAGGGTAGAGTAGCATCTACTTTGGGACGTCAAAGGCATTTTGTTTATTATGTTCTGTATTTATAGTTGTAAAGGATAATGGTATATGCTTGTACAAATTTTTTGTATGGATATGACTGGATGTTCAGTTGTATCTTGTTATGGCAGACTTGGGCAATGTAATAGATTGTAACAGGGCATATACAGGGGGTTTTCTGAGGATTCTTTGTAGCTGTTGTAATAGGGGCTAGTCTGTTGTTGTGTAATTGTTGGGGTAGTCTTGTAACTAGTTTTTTGAACTAAAAAAGCCAGTTAGTAACCTGTAATCATTATTTCCTCTATACTTAATATTAAAAAAAAAATGTAAATATCAATAAAAAAACAAACATTAAAAAAAGTTGAAATTTATAAAAATGAAATTTTTAATAAAAGAAACCCTGCACAGCCGTGGTACTATGTACATCCCATTGGGGAGGCCACAACTCACATAGCTACACCTAGTAGCCATTGGCTACTATGCCCAGCTTGTGGTTGCTGCGTAGTACCACCAGGGGTTGGGGCTAGTATGGTGGTAGCCGACAACTCCCTTCCCCATAATATATAAATTTTTATTTTATATTTTATTTTAAAAAAAAATGTAGTACAAAATTCTAGGAAAAAATAAATTATATATTTCTTTTCAAAGTGACAGAATATAAATTTTGGAAAAGTATATGTATATATTTACACATATATATATAGGTATATATGTATATATATATATTTACCCACTAACTACAAAATAAATAAACAAATAGGATGAAAACCAGTCCAATTCATTTTCCTTCAATCATAGAATAAATATGGGATACAATTTTAATACCCTAATAAATTGATTTTCTTTCAAATCAAGAATTTTAGTAACAAGGTTTATTGAAGAAATTCAAAAGATTTTTCAATAGATTTCTACAGAAGATTTAAAGGTTTTAACACAAGCAATTTTTCAACAGGAAAACCTTTTTTAAAACATAGATATTGATTTTGAATATGGTAGACATAATTTTTGTCTTCCCTTACAGAACAATAAAAAAGAAAAAAAAGAATTAATTAATCGAAAAGAACCTAGAGTCCTTCATTTGATGACAAATCCAAACATGGTAACCCTTCTTCCTCTTTCAAACATGAACTTCCTCTATAGACCCTTCTCAAATTCCTTTCAGCTAACTTCTAAATCAATTTGCTATTCTTTTTTTACAGAACAATTTCTTCAGAGAAATGCAAAAAAACTTATCTTTTTCTTTTCCAGACCAAACCCAAAAATCATTCCTATGTGTGTGTAGAAACTTCCTTTCCTCACCATAAAATAAAGAAAAATAAATAAAGCTCTTCTTTTTTATCAAAAAATCCAACCCATCCATTGGTTCTTTTTACTTGTTTAAAAGCTCACACTTATCTCACAATTTTTAATTAAAAATTCATTATTTTCACATGATATTATCCCCACAAGATATTCTCTTCTAATTTTCTAATTTTAATATCTTGAACAAGATAATTTATAATTATCACCAACATTATTTATTTAAATTAATTACTTACACCTTTTAATTAATTAAATAACTTTTAATTTTGGTGCAAGAGCACCTACACCTCATCCTCCATTTTCGCCCATTTAATGAAAAAATGTTGTTAGGAGGTTAGAATTAGTATTTTTGAGTCTTTTAGTCATTAATAAGGTCAATCAAGACCATTGAGTAGGATCTAGGGTGAGTTTTTGAGTTTTGAGTCAAAATATGCAACAATGCAATCTTGCACTAAAAGTTGCTTTTGTAGCCTTTGAAGGCAAAAATGTGAATTTGTATGTAAGTGTGCAAGGTTTGGGGTCTTGAAAATGTAATAAGGCTGTTTCAATGTTATTTGAATGGTTGTTAAGGTCTTAGGTCTTTAGGATTGCAAAGTTGCTTCAAAATGCAAAGTTGTCATAAGGAAATTTGGCGTAAAATCAGCATTAATGATGTAATTTCATTAACTAATGGTTCCCTCCTTCAAAAATCAGTTGAGGGCAGTTGTAAATGATGTGAAACAAGTTTAAGAAGCCTCCCTTGGGTCGAGGTTGGGTTGTTGTTGGCAGTTTTGAAATTTTGAAGCATTTAATAAGAAGAAAACTTTATTTTTTCTATTTTTTAACAGCGTTTTTTCCTGATCCCGTGCTTGATACGGTTTGGTACATCATTTTACAGACTCCAAATTGTAATGGTTTGAAAGAGGGAAGAGTCTACTTTATTTTGGTGGTGATTTGACTTGTTTTCATTAAGAATTGAATAAGTTACATTAATTTTAGTGAAAGTGGGTCTGAAAACTTGCAAAACAAGGGTTTGGTCACCAAAATGGATGTAATTCCCATTTCCACCATGGGAAAAATATAAAAACTGGTGGATTGGTAGATTTAGGACTCCTTTACATTCTGAAATTTGTTTCATATTGAAAAATGGAGTTTTGAAAAAGTTATGTGATGCCCTAGCTCTGGTTTTACCTTGAAACAGTCCAGAAAATGATCATTTGTAAGCTTTTCTTTTGATTTCTGAGTATTTTAAAGAAATAGAATGAATGAAATATGTGAAATGGGTCTTGGGGAACCTATTGGAGTCTTTTAAAGGCATTAGGGGTGTTGGGGTGTGTCTAGACAAGTTGAAAGTTTCCTTGTACATGCCTAGTTAAGCCTTGTTTATGGCTTGTAAAACAATCTTTTGATACATTTATTTTGGGTGTTTGATCTTGTGCTTTTGGGAACTTGTGGGGGATCTTGTTAGAAGTCTAAAACCTGATTTCATTGTCTGGTTAATTCCTTTAATAAGTTTTTATTTTGACTGTCCTATTTGGCAATGTTGCAAGGTTGCATGGGCTTGTGTAAGAGTGATGAAAGAATGGGAGTTTTTGAGTGTAAAGTCAGGTTATTTGGTCTTGTTTTGACATTTTGAGAGTGTACATAGCATCCCCAAGTCCTTCAAATATGTCTGGTTGTGTGAGTTGAGTTGGGTGATCAAGTTTCTTGTTGGAAGGAATAGTGAAGTTGATGTGTGCATTTAGAGAAGCTATTGGAAAAAGGTATTGCTTCCCCTGCCACTCTGCATCAAATTTACAACATTTGACTCCAAAATTACAATTACTCACAATTAATCATATCCACAAAATATCATTAATTTATTTCATAAAAAGTAAAAATAAATTAACTAACAAATAACCATAATTAAAATAAATAACAACAAAAACCAATACAGAGACAAGGACAAAGCCAAAACCATGACACAACAAGATTCACAATGAGGTGACGGACTTGGGACAGGGACACTTCCTTATCAACTCCCTTTTTCAACATCATACCTGTTGGGTTAATTTAATGCTCTCCTTGTCATGCTAAAGGAGGTGGAATTGAGACTTTATTCCTACAATTCCTGCATATAATAAAACATCAAGTAACATGTAAATCTCCATTGCAAAGACACCGTGAAAGGAAATCACGGGGTAGTAGGGCACTCGCAAGTGAGTGATGTTATTTCATCTTTTCACCAAGACTCACTAGCAAACACATCATAAAACATAGCAACATAGAATCACAACATCATCACATATAATATTATATAAAACCATAGCATAACCAAATAATATAACCACCACATAATGTATCATCAATCATCATAGTAATCTCAAGTGCAACAAACCAACCAAACTATGAATCCACACAGAACCAAGTTGGTGAACTAATCACCATCACAAACCAAGTATCAAACCAACACATAAGAGTATCAAAGAGTATCAGCAACATGGGGGTATTACATCCTCCCCCCTAGAACATGGCTTACTCTTGGAAGCCAGTAAATAAATATGGGTAAGCCTCTCTAATATGGGACACATCCTCCCATGTCACCGAAGTCTCGTCATTCGGGTCCCACTGAAACTGCACCTGTTCAATATCTCTTCCCCTAAGGGTGAGTCTCCGATGCTATAGCATGGCCATGGGATTGAGAACTAGCTGCCCATCCTCTACCTGTAGAGCATTCCAATCAAGTATGTGAGTAACATCAAGAAAATATGGTCTAAGGACTAAAACATGAAAAACATCATGAATCCACAACAAATTGGGTGGCAAGGCTAGGCGATAGGAAACAAGACCAATTCTTTTTAACACCTCAAATGACCCTACAAAGTGGGGCACAAGCTTAGAATCCTTTCCATAATTAATAGGGCTCTTCCGCGGACGTACTCGAAGAAACACCTGATCACCAACTGCAAACTGCTAATCAATTCTATGTGCATCAACATACCTATTTTTCCTATCTTAAGCTACTACAAGATGCTCTCAGATGTGAGATACCTGCTACTCCATATCTCAATGCATTTTGGGTCCAAGGAGAACCCTGTCCTCTAACCGATCCCAGCTCAAAGGGGTACAACAAGGATGACTGTATAAAGCCTAAAAAGGAGCCATGCCGATCAAACTATGGTAACCATTGTTATAGGAAAATTCAACCAAGTGTAGATAATCTTCCGAACGTGATTGTTGGTCCATGACATACATGTAGACCATATCCTTGAGCACCTAATTGACTCTCTCAATCTGACCATATGTCTTTGGATGCTAGGAAGAACTAAAGTTCAATTGAGTCCCTAAGGACCACTGCAAAGATGTCCATAGCACAGATGTGAATACTGGATCTCTGTCAGAAATGATTTTTTGTGGTATCCCATGCAATCAAACAATGTCTTCCATGAACACCTTGGCCATCAAAGAAGTAGTATAGGAAGATCAGATAGGAGAGAAATGGGCTACCTTGGTTAGTCTGTCCATAGTGACCATGATAGCGTCGTGCCGCCTAGAAGACATAGGCAAGCCAACAATAAAATCCATAGTGATAATGTCCCACTTCCATTTTGGAACAAGATGAGGCTACAACAAACCTACTAGATGATGATGCTCAGCCTTAACCCTTTGACATTCTAGACATCTAGCCACAAAATCATGATATCATGCTTCAAACCTATCCAAAAATATAGTGAGCGCAGATCCACATACATTTTCTTAACTCCAGGTTGTGCCGAATAAGGTGCCCAATGGGCTTCAGTCAAGATTAGGGCACGAAGTCCCTTTGTAGGAGGTACATACATTCAACCCACATAGTGCAAGACACCATCAGAATGCAATGAGTATCCAACAAATTTTCCTTCCATAGTTTTTCCTGACTCAATTTTAGATTTTACCTCTTGATACCAATTGTTTGACGAAAGAGCGGTGAGGATCTGACCCCTCAAATCAACCTCGAGAGCCACTATATAAATCTCATGTCTATGTCCCCTCAAAGCATATGCCACCACATTCTCTTTTCCCTAGATATACTTCACTTCAAAATCATATTCGCATAAGAATTCCATCAACCTTCTCTATCTTGCATTCAAGTTCGGCTTGTGAAGATGTATTGCAGACTATGATGATACATATGCAACTCAAACCGATGCCCTAAAAGGGAATGTCTCCATATTACCAGAGCATGAACCACAATGGCTAACTAAAGATCATGTGTGGGGTAGTTCAATTCATGATCCTTAAGTTTATGGGATTCATATGCAATCACTCACCCTTCTTGCATCAAAATGGCCCCTAAACCTTCCAAGGAAGCATCTGTACATACTACAAATTCCGCCATAGGATCCAATACTGCCAAAATTGGTGCATTGGTTAGCTTTTCCTTAAGAGTCTAGAATGCTAACTAACATTTATTTGACCAAATAAATTTCTTCCCCTTCCTCTGGAGAGAGGTAATGGGATGGACAATCCTAGAAAGCCTTGGGCAAATCATCGATAATAGCCTACTAGTCCCATGAAACTACAAATTTTAGAGATATTCGTGGGTATGGGCCAATCCACAATGGCCTGAATCTTTGCAGGATCCATGAAAATTCCCTCACCTGAAATGACATGACCCAAATATTGAACTTCAGTCTTATAGAATTCACACTTTGCCAAGTTGGCATACAACTGATTGTCCCTTAAGCATTGTAGCACCTATCTTAGATGTTCCTCATGTTCCTCCATAGATTTGGAATAAATTAGAATTTCATCAAGAAACACAAGGACAAATCTATCCAAATACGTTTGGAACACCCCATTCATTAAGCTCATGAAGATTGAAGGTACATTTTTCAACCTGAACGACATCATAGTGAACTCGTAATGTCCATATTGAGTGCAAAATGTTGTTTTATGAATATCTAGTTCTACAATCCACAACTGATGATACCTTTGTTTGAGATCAATCTTAGAAAATATCTTCTCTCCTTTTATTTGATCAAAAATATCATCAATTCTAGGCAGGGGATATTGGTTCTTGACCGTTACTTTGTTCAATTTCCTATAATCAATACACAAATAGAGAGAACCATCCTTCTTCTTTACAAAAATTACGGGTGCTCCCTAAGGGGAAACACTTGGGTGGATAAACCCCTTAGCCAACAACTCCTCCAATTGTAGATAGAGTTCTTGAAGCTCCTGCATTGTCATTTGGTACAGAGCCCGAGATATAGGTTCAGCTCCAAGTACCAGATCAATCCTGAAATCTATATCCTGCTTTGGTGGTATACCTGATATCTCACTCAAAAAAAGATCAGAAAACCCTTTAAGGAGTGGGTAATCATCCAATGACACCCCTTGACTATCGTCTGACTCAAGATCACTCACTGATATTACAAAAAGCTGACAACCCTACCAGAAAAACCTTTTTAGTTGCATAGCAGAGATCATTCGCAATGAAATGGGCCTCTAAATACTCATGATCTCCACCTCCTTTTTGGAATCATTGACACACCACACTGCTTTATGACAGTCTATCATGGCATGGCACGGTGTGCATTCAACCAATCCATTCCCAAGACAACATCATACTATCCAAGTGGTAGGATCCGAAGGTCCACCTTAGTTTTCAATGCCTCTATATCCAGACTACAACCCTGAACAATCTTCTCTACTACAACCTTTGACCTTAAGGCCAATTCAACCTACCATTTTATGCCTTGCCTAGATGCCACCAATCTACATCACTCTACTACTAAAGGAGATATAAAAGAGTTAGATGCACCAGAATCAAAGAGTATGGAAATACTAGTGTCATGCAACACACCTGATGTCTCGATCAGAGTGCCCTGATATTCTGCTTCACGATTGTCCACTGCCACAAACACTTGATGTGCTCTACACACATTGCCCACTATCGGCTCAAAAGTAGTTGGTCTCTAGCTAAAACCCGAAGTAATCCTTTGTGGACACTATCTGGCAATATGTCCCTACTGCCCACATGAGAAATAGCTTGTGCCTCACCCAAATCCTCTAACACCAGACGATGCACTCAACTGCTGAAAACTACCTCGTGAAGGTGCCAATTGTGTGCTTTATGCAGGTTGCACAAAATGATTTGGTCTATTACACTGCCAACTTCGGTTCTTCCTATTCTAAGATTTGTCTCCCTGCTGAAACTGTGATTTGTTCTATTTGGGATGTGACTGCTACTACTACTACGGACCACCCTTAGAGGGTGCCTGAAAATTCCTGGAAGACCCTGTAGCTTGAGGCTGACCACCTCTAGAACCAAAACCTAATGTTGGAACACCGCCAATCTGAACTCCTATGTGTCCTCCCAATGCCATTGCCAAATTTTCTTCTACTAGACTGGCCTTCTCAACCACTACCTCCATTATCTTTGGCTCGAAGACTCTAACTCCACCACTGATTCAAGAATTTAAGCCCCGAACGAAATGTTGAACTAGCATTCCCTCATCATGACTAATTCCTGCATATTGCTTCAATTCATAGAATCGTCGCTCATATTGTTCAATGGACATTGACATCTACTTAAGGTCATGAAACTCACCTACCCTGTGCTGCCTCCAATGATATGAAAGGAAGCAAGCCCTGAATCTATCTAGAAATAGCTCTTGTGTGACCATGCTAATATCCAGATGTAACTTTTTCTCTTCTAGCCACCATCAAGTGGATGTGAAGCCTCGCATATGCATGACCGTGTACCAAGCTTTGGTATTGCTACCATAGGGGTGCATCGTGAAGAATTGATCCAAATCAATTAACCATGTTTCGCTTTGATACCCCCTCTAGAACCATTAAATGTAGGTAGGTGTGCTCTCATCAAGTCTTGCATATGACCAGCTAGCACTGCATCCTGATTTTCTATTACTTCCCTCCACCTCAGTGACCTTCCCCTTTCTCTCTCGACCCACTAATCCTCCTCTGGCCTGGGTCCCAACCGATAAAGAATCTCTCCCATAAGGTGTTACAACTGTCCATCTAAACTAGGTTGTTCCGGGTTATGACCACCACCTAACAAATTGTTTTGAGGACTCTATCCTCATGCTCTGAACCATGGGAACTCGATGGTAATGGACTTTGGAGGTTGGCTCCATGGCCACCACCTTAGCCTCTTCCTTGGCCATGACCTCCACCTCGAGGCATGCTGCTGCACAACAATTAGGGTTATGTAAGATCAAGAGTTAACACAAAGGTTGCCTAACACACAAAAACTACCGAGAGAACCCAGTGTTAGCAACCTTGGCTCTAATACCAAGTTATAATGCCCCGTTGTGTAAACCCCAAAGGAACAAATAAAAATACATTTTTTTTTAAAACGTAAAGAATGCACTTTAAGTATTCCAACATAACCAATGTTTCAAATTGCACATCTAAGTCCCTTGGGGTACATGAGGTGACATTACCTAAACTATCCCATAACAAAGTTAACAGATGAAACATTAAATTATCAATTACATATCCATTCATTCACATATCACCATTTAAAACATTCATTAACGATAACCCAAAATGATAAGAATAATCCATATAAAACCATACATGCAAACAAAATAAATTAATCATGAAGATATAAAGTACATATTTCCAGAGATACAACATAACATTAATAGTATTTACATATGGTAGTTCAAGAATGAATTACATGGTATGTTAATACATTACATCAGTTTGATAGTACATCTAAATGAACACATAAAAAATTACATCATAGGTCTTCCCAACGCATGGTGGAATGATGCATCAATATATAAATTACATCTGGAGTACAAATATACATCTAGTAACATATGAATCCTAGATCAAATTGCATCAGCAAAAATCTACACTGAAAGGTACAACTGCATCATAAGGGGACCCAATGGGGTGCGTAGCACATTCCACCCAACCACTCTCATGCTAGGAGTAAACAAGGAAGGATCCCCAACCAAGCACATCCAAACAATAAAGCAAGACTAAACTCCAGACAGGAAAAATAAGAGAACACAAAGAAATATCTCATAACGACAGTAAATATCCAAAACATAACAATAGACCACTTCCAGAGGATTTCAATAAAACAACTCTAAAGGGAATGCTAGAGGAGAGTGCCATCACATGGCCTTACATGGATTATCCATACAACCTATCACAAGGTGCCACCTCCATCTATGGTTATCTTGATAGCCTATCTCAAGGCGCTGCTCCATAGGGTTACTCATGTGGAATCATTAACCTCTCGTGAGGACAAGGCAATGATCATGCCAACCACGGCCTTCTCAGCCCACCTTTAGTCTATGATAGCCCTAACAGGAGGACACGACAACCATCATTATCTTATTAATGTTTAACTACCCACCCCCTAATTAATTACTTAGGTTATCACTGATTACTCTAACTCTAACGTGGGTTACCCTAACAACCCCTCTGTGCGCCAACCCCCATGTAGAGCCACTCTCCCTAGAACCCAAAACATAAAATCCAATACCATGGAGTTGTACCACAAGAACACTGAACCAAAAAATGGAACATCCGCGAGGAAAAACCATCTCACCAAAAATCATATGAAACAACATCCATAAAAATGGTACAACCCATGTGTAAACTCAAATCACAACCATTGCTGAAAATATAGGGACAAAAATCAATTTACAAGATCAAATATGAAACATCAATTTCCCCACCTCTGGAAGTTCCTAACCAACAACTTGAGCTCCTATAGAAGGATAAATTAACTCAAGGGATTTCCCAGATGACATAAATCCAATAAAGAGAAAACCAGAATTGATTCAATGAATAATCTCGAGAGTACACAATTTTGTAAAAACAACGCCATATAACACATTTCAATACACAATACTTTCACCAAATAAATAAATTAACTACTCGAGAATATTCAATTTAATTCAAAGCACATAGTTTATTTCTAATTTCCTTGATTACACCATAACATTGCAACTTATGAAATTTTCTAATTAATTCATAATCACAGCATATAAAATCCTTTATATATATATATATACATATATATGCTTTTATGCGTATACACATATATACATATATATGTATATATAAAATAAAACATTTATTAAAATTGTATGCATATATTAAATCATATCATAAAAAATACCCATTTATTTCTCTGTAACTTTACAGTTTTATATATATATTTATATACATATATATATTTTAGACTGCAGGAATCGGGTAGCACAACTCCCTATAAACTGCAGTGCGCCTGGTAAACTTTTTAACGTGACCAGTGGCATTGAGGCGACACGCCCTCCAGTATCATGAGGATGGGGGAGACTAGACCTTGTGACCAACCTCCTGCAACAGGAAAGATTTAGCCAACCGAGCTAGGGCCCCAACCCCATATATACATATATATTAATATATATATAAATATCAATAAAATACAAACATTTAAAAAAGTTGAAATTTTTAAAAAAGAAATTTTTAATAAAAGAAACCTTGCACAGCCGTGGTACTACGTACCTCCCATTGGGGAGTTCACAGCCTGTGGTTGTTGCACAGTACCACCAGGGTTTGGGGGTGGTACGACGACAGCCGACCACTCCCTTCCCCATACTATATAAATTTTTAATTTTAATTTTATTTAAAAATGAAGAAGCCGCAGTACAAAACTCTGTGAAAAAAATAAATTATATATTTCTTTTCAAAGAGACAGAATATAAATTTTGGAAAAGTATATGTATATATATATACCCACTAACTATAGATAAATAAACAAATAGGATGAAAAGTAGTCCTTTTCCTTCAATCACAGAATAATTATGGGTATAGAATTTTAATACCCTAATAAATTGATTTTCTTTCAAATTGAGAATTTTAGCAACAAGATTTATTGAAGAAATTCAAAATATTTTTCAATAGATTTCTACAGAAGATTTAAAGGTTTAACACAAGCAATTTTTCAAGAGGAAAACCTTTTTTAAAACATAGATATTAATTTTGAATATGGCAGACATAATTTTTGTTTTCCCTTACAAAACAATAAAATAGAAACAAAAGAATTAATTAATTGAAATGAACCTAGAGTCCTTCATTTGATGACGAATCCAAACATGGTAACCCTTCTTCCTCTTTCGAAAATGAACTTCCTCTGTAGATTCTTCTCAAATTCCTTATAGCTAACTTCTGAATCAATTTTCTATTATTTTCTTATAGAACAATTTCTCTAGAGAAATGCAAAAAAACTTATTTTTTTCTTTTAATTTCTGATTTTCTAATTTTAATATCTTGAAAAAGATAATTTATAATTATCACCAACATTATTTATTTAAATTAATTACTTACACCTTTTAATTAATTAAATAACTTTTAATTTACATCATTTGACACTAAAATTACAATTACTCACAATTGATCATATCCACAAAATATCATTAAGTTATTCCATATAAAGTAAAAATAAATTAACTAACAACTAACCATAATTAAAATAAATAACAAAAACAACCAATACAGAGACAAGGACAAAGCCAAAACCATGACACGATAAGACTCACAATGAGGTAATAGACTTGGGACGGGGACACTTCCTTATCAACTCCGTTTTTCAACATCGTACCTGTTGGGTTAATTTAATGCTCACCCTATCCAGCTGAAGTAGGTGGAATCAAGACTTCATTCCTGTAATTCTTGCATACAAACAAACGTCAAGTAGCATGTAAATCTCCATTGTAGACACACTGTGAAAGGACATTGCAGGGTAGCAGGGTGCTCGCAAGTGAGTGATGCTACTCCATCCTTTCACCAAGACTCACTAGCAAACACATCAGAAAACATAGCAACATAGAATCACAACATTGTCACATATAATATTAAAGAAAACCATAGCATAGCCAAATAATATAACCACCACATAATGTATCATCAATCATCATAGTAATTTGAAGTGCAACAGACCAACCAAACTATGAAACCACACACAACCAAGTCAGTGAACTAATCACCATCACAAACCAAGTATCAAACCAACACATAAGAGTATTAAATAGTATCAACAACATTGCCGGGGGGGGGGTATTACAGATCAATAAATATCTTCAAAGGAGTATAAAAATGGGTTACAAAGATGTTATGGTACCTATGAATTTGAAATTATTGATAATTTAAAAAGAAGAATATTTAGTTGATTCCCTTTCTCAAAAGGAGTAGAGAAATAATTTTTTTATTTCATTTCCTTATTATATCTTGAAGAATCAAAGGGTGCATGAGAATAATGGTAATATGGTCCTATAATTAATAAACTTATTCAACAACCTCAACAAGATATAATATCTTCTTATATGTAAGTATGTTTGGAAAGGAAACTTCTTATGGTACATAGATAAGCTCTTTTAGGCAAGAAATTATTAGTTGAAAGCTATTATATTATATTAAAAGTATGACTCACCAATAAGAGGAAATTTACGATATTTTAATTTATAGTATTTTAAGACCTATCACTATAAAAGAAAATTTATTTTGGAAATATCTTAAAGGATATGCAAATAAATTTATAGTTGAATGTTTAAGATGTCAACAAGCTAAAGGTGAAATAGTAAAGACCATGATCCTCTTATAGCTATTAATAATTCTAGCATAATTTTTAGAGGAAATATCAATGGAATTCCTTATGGGTTTTGAAAGGAATAATAAATGAAATAAATGAAAGTACTAGTCCAAGAGTAATTTTTTAAAGGAAAATATTATCATCAAGAAGAGAAATAAGAGCAAGCACACCAACATCCAAGAGGAGACACAAGATCTTGTAAGAGGGGAAAACAAAGAAAAATCCCCTATTATAAAGATGGCATAAGCCTAAGAATATTAGAACAAGGGAATGAGAGAGAGAGAAAGTATAGGATGTCTATAGTTGCTATAAGGTCCTTGATTGGATAGGTTGTCTATCCTTTAAGTTAGAAATTACATTCTATTCCAAAATTCATTATATCATCCATGTCTCTTGTAAGATGAAAGTAATAGGTAACAATATTTCAATCTAGCAAGAGTTACCTAAGTCAAATGACAAAGGGAAGTTTATTATGGAACTTTAGGTAGTAATTTACAAATTATTGAAGTAAATGTTAAATGGAGTTGTTAATCAAGTAGAAGGATATTGAATATAAAGATGCTACATGTAAAGATTAACAATTCATACTAAAGTAGTGAAGCATCTCAAGTTTCTTAATGTTGAGAATAATATTATCTAAAGTGAATGGGTATGTTACATAGGTTCTAGTATTCTATTTTTACAAATTTAATAATGTTAAGCACTTGTACAACATGCTTAACCTTAATATTTTCATTTATTTGTTTTAGTTATTCCCTTTGGCCAACTTAATTAGGATTATGGGGTGTGTCCCTAAATAGTTATGTCCATAAGTAAGAAAGAGAGGATGTCCTCCTAAACCATCATAACTTCTAATATTGAATTTACATTGTTATTTTCTAATTGTTGGAGGCCACCCCTCAAATTTGGCTACTATTCATGGATTTTTGTAGTTATTTCCAATTATTTTTTACAAAGGTTGACCTCATTTTAACACAATTGTATCTACAAATATGGCGTCAATAGACATTATTTAAGAACTTGTTGGACAATAACTTATTCTCATTTGGTAAAGCCCTTGCATGTGTCAATCCAATTGTAATGGGTAAAAGCACAAACCTATACCACACTTTTAACCAACTAAATAGATTTGATTGAAACAAATTCACCCTAAATGATTTTGGGAAAAAATGTTTCACCTAAAACCATGTGTTCTATATGTTGCACACATAGTTTCAAGAAAAACACTTTCTCCCAAAACTATAAAATAAAAAAATTATCTTTTAAAATTTCATATGTACCTCATCTTACATGTAAGGTTTTGGGAAAAACACTTTTTATTAGAATGATTTCAATTGGAAAAGTTTTTCCTGAAAATATGTATGTGGCATCCTATTGGCATCCACCTCATCCCTTTTCATAATTTTCTAAAACAATCCACTTGAACTAAATAGTTCTTGATTCAAAATAGATTTAAATTTTTTAAAAAAACTTTTTTCTAGAGCTTAGAGTTTACAATCCAACTACATATTAATCAATATGGAGATATTTTTTCTCTAAAAAAAATTGTTAGGTTCTATGGAATGTGTGTGGGAATGATGTATTTGATGCAATTGAGGGAGTCTTGATTGGTTTTCCTCTAAATAATTGTACTAGTTTATGTTATTAATATATGGGAGTTGCCCCCCCATGAACGTGCTTATAAAAAATGATTTAGATACATTCCATTTGTTTACATCATTTTGAAATTCAAAACATAAAGGACACTTTTATGTGATCAAAGTTGATTTTTTTTGTTTGTGTTAGCTGATTCCTTTACAAAAGTGTGGCATAGGTTTGTACCTTTACCATTATAAATAAGGATAAAAATAAACATGTAGCCATAAAATGTTCTCTTAGAATGTTTATGTAATAATATTTCCTAGATGGGCGGGTGCATGAAGTTGGGTACCAATTTTGTGGCCATTTTTGAAAAAAAATTAGAAAACACGCTCGCATTATAACGTGAGAGCATTATAATGCGCTCGCATTATTTCACATTAAAAACAAAGAAAAAATTGAAATTATTTGCCTTGGGATACCAACCCAAAGGCTTGGAGGGCATTCCCAACAAGGCTAGAGATGTTTTTTTGCAAATTCTACAATTTTTCACATAATCGAGTCCGTGCTCACCATCAAGATTGCATCTAGTTCAATATTGACAAAATTGAACACATGGGTAATGTTAGGTTCTCTCTTAGGTATCCAACAATGTAATTCTTTTCACTTTTTGACAATGTTAAGCCTTTCATCCATAATTTCTTTTGTTTGTATGTCTGTTTTTTGCTAAAAAGAAGTGTTTGGTGTTTTTTTTGTTATAAATTAACCATTCATCAAAATTTCAAATAAATTACATTTTTAGAAACTAGACTCCATTCTACAAATTTTAAAAAAAAAAAAGAAAAAAAAAATCAATTATTTTCAAAAATTTGTAGGGGAAGCATGGCCAAAATTCTATTTTTCAGGAAGTTCCCACTTAGAAAATTAGTAAAAAATCAAATATTCATTAAAAAATTATCAAAAAAATTGTGCATGAACTAGATACTATTAGCTAACTTTTGACCATAGCAATTTTAAAAATACTAAAAAAAGTTCACCGTGCTCAGGTCGTACAAGAGTTGCTATGTTATGTTTTTCTGACAAAAACAATACCAATTTGTGTACTTCCCTCTTTTGAACCCCTTAATGTCAACCATTTTCAAAATAAATTAGTCTAGTTTAGAAAGTAGACTTGGAGCACTTCGATCCTTGTTTTTGTTCCATCTCAAAATTTTGAGTTAACTATCCTCAATTTCTTGACCAAGGTCACCATTTCCCGATTTCAGAAAAAAAAGTGGCCACTTAAGCCCCCTTTTTGGGAACCATCTTGGTGCACTTCCCAGATATATCCTCTATATAATATAAATGGATTAGGATTAACCATTAAATACACTACCTTAGGTTTTATTTTAAAATAATTTATGTTTTAATTGGTTTATAATAGTTAATAAGGGAGGGAAACATGAACCCAATTTAAGATATTTTCATATGAAATTTTGGGATTCATAACCAAACATGAAGGTTCCTAGATCAATTTTGTATCCATAGATATAGTTCAAGATGGTTTATAGTATAAACAACTAGTGAGCCCATATTCTTCGAATGTGTAAAAATAAAATAGAATAAAAATTAAAATAAGTTCTTACTAGCTACATAAAATCTACCATCTTACATACTAATCAATACATAAAAACAACTTTTCCAATAGTTGCTTGGTGCAATGGTTAATTTGTTGTGTTGTTATTCTTTCCATCAAGGTTCAAACCCCATTGGGGTGTAATTGTTTAGAATTTATATTGGGGATGAGGTCCCCCATCTATGACCTAACCAATTCATAGCTCAAGATCAAAAACATTTACCCCTCTTAATAAAAATACATAAAAACAACTCAATAACTATAAACCCAAAACATACAAAAAATACAAATATTAATTTTCAATATCATGCTTATAAACACTTTTAATAGAAAAATAAAATAACCAAAATAAATAAATAAAAACTAGTGAATAAACTCCCACAAGCTAACTTGATAAACTATTAGAAATATAGGATTCCTTCAAACAAACAAAAATCCTTTCTCCCTACTGCTAACTATGTCATGTATTATCTAAGGGGATGGTGGTACTTTTCCCTTCATTATTTGATAAAAAACTATAACCTATAAACACATTGAAATGATATTGAAATTTCAAATAGGGAATGAGGATTGGAAATTGATAGTAACCTCCCACTTTTCATATGAAAACTTTATCAAAATTTGGTCATTTAAATGCCTTTCATTTTTATGTTTTAAGGAAAATATAACTTGTCAAAAAAATTATGAAGAATTTTACGTAAAACATTATGTATTCATAAAGTCTAGTAATGTTGCATCTCTCACATTTCTTGCATTGGACTTGCTAGAATATCCTGCATCCCTTGACTCGCAAGTTCTTTCCTCCTATCAATCCTATTGTGAACCAAGGTATCCACCCAAAAAGGGGGGAATATAACTTACTATCACTAAGAATTTGGTCAATATCGTTTGCTCAATCCAAAAGAACATGTTAGGATTTTATCAAGTTCTAACATAAATCTGGATCATAAAAATGATAAAATCTTAGAGAACCAAGGAACAATAGGTTGGGAAAGTCCTTAACTCCATATTATAGAGTGGATCTCTAAAGGTATCAAAGATCTCCCTTCGAAATATATTTAGTTAATGTAAATTATACATAATAATATATAATATTGTTATTATTATTTTCATCTATATAATATATATTTAAAAATAATAATAAATGCAAAAATCTCAAACTTAATTTTTTAAATTGACATTACAAAATATTCAAGATAAGCTTGTTAAAAATATTCTAAAAATTAAAAACAATTATATTTTATCTTTCAAAATATTGTAAATTAATATGTATTTTATAATAAATAATATAAAATGATATACATTAAAATTATAAATTAAAATACTCTATTACATTTACCTATGATATTTTCTTACAATCTGCTAATAATTTAAAGTGACATATATAGTGTAATTTATGGTCTAAAATTTTAAAAATGGTTACATAGACCATCAATTTCCAAACCTAAACCAATATAAAATAAGTGTCACATAGTGATAAGTACTTTCCTTTCTAGTTTTGTAATAAATTGTAATTAGAATCCTAAATGTAATTATAATTATAATTCTAATAAATTTATTATATTTTAATTAATTATAAAACTATATAATTTTAATTATAATTTATTTTATATAATCATAATTATAATAATAAAGATATTGTAATGTTAGTTTCTAACTAGCAAATATATAACCTATATATAAAATACGCCGAGATGTATCTCGAGGCATTGAATTTTTTCAACTTTAATTTTTATTAAGGCTGAATGATGAAAAAATTAAACGCCTTGAGATACATCTCGGCATATTTTATATATAGGTTATATATTTGCTAGTAGTAGCTACGACGTGCATAACATATTGAATAAATTAATATATTTAGGGTTATGATTAGAGTTAGCATTTAGGATTATGGTTTATGGTTAGAGTTAGGGATAGGTTTAGGGTAAGGGTGAGGATTAGAATTAGGTTAAATTTAGGATATTGTGGTTAGGGTTAGGGTTAGGATTATGATTAGCATTAGTGTTATCATTATGAATAGGGCTAGGTTTAGGATTATGTTTAAGATGAGTGGTAGGGTTAGGGTTGGGGTTAGCATATCTAAAAATGGTTACCTAATCCTAATTTTGTCTCTAACCCTAACCCTAACCCTAATCCTAACACTAACTACAAAATTAATCCTAATTATTTTTCTAACCCTAATTATAACCCTAATCATAATTAGATAAATTTAACCATAACCCTAACCCTAATTCTTACACTATCTCTAACCCTAAACCTAATCCTAACACAAACCCTAACACTAATCCTAATTTTATTTCTATCTCTAACAAAACCATAACCCTAATCCTAATCCTATATCTAACCTTAACCCTAACCCTAATCCCAATCTTAAACCTAACCCTAATGAAATCATCTTAAATCTATTTGAACCCTAACCCTAATTGTGCCATAACACTAACTCTAATTGAACTCTAGCCCTAACTTTGAAAGACATTGATCCCCTCACACAAACCTCAATCCTAATCCTAATTCTGTAACACCCCATCGTGCGAACCCCAAAGGACAAATAAACAATGATTATGGCACAATTTTTTTTTAAATAACATAACATACATGTAATACACATTAAGACATGACATGAATTTCATTTAAGTAGATCCATTAGCACATACATCCCTTGGGGTACACGAGGAGTCATTACGAGACTGAGATCCACACAACAACAATAAAGAATAAAATCTAAAGATATAATCCATAACAAAATAAACATTAACAAATATAACACATACATGATAATCATTGAAAAGAAACCATCTGAGTACATAAATACAACATATGCATAATTAACTTAACACATTGAATAACAATTGCCATGGCCAATATCCACACTCAGTTAACATTACATTACGGTACAATGTTCTAGAGGTACAATGATACAAAAGTGTTTCCAAACATAAATGGAAACCATACACAAGATAACATGATACAATTGAATAGATGAATACACAATATCATAACTGGCTCCAAGGCAAATACAACTCTGGAGTCGCCGCAACAGCACCAAACTACACCTCTCGATCCTCGACTGGGGACCCAATGGGGTGCTTAGCAAGCTCCACCCAACCATGTGAGTCTGAAGACCCACCCCCCATGCTAAAGGGGCTGACAAGAAAGAGTCCTCAACCAAGAACATCCAAAATAGGGAACCACAAGACTCAACGCCATACAAAAGTATCATAAAACTTGAGAATTACAAAGACATAATCAACAACATCCAAGAGTCATTAAAATAACTTAAAATCATAAATCTCATCACATAAAACAAAGAAATGATCAGTAAACAAGTAACCAAAGGATGATCATGAAATACTTCCAAATCAAACTGCATTAATAAATATGATACAATTCCAAATTTTAATTAAACAATACAATAACATTATATCACAGTACCATAAAAATACGAGACCGTAAATCAATATAAATGAGATCAACAAGACCACAAAGTATACTAAAGATGTATTAAAACAATAATCAATTTAAATCAATTCAAACAACAATCTAAACCAACTCCCATAACCTACTTCCAGAGGAACACAATAAAGTAAAACACATGGGCAACTAGGGGAGAGTGTCATCGCATAGTCCTACATGGGTTATCCTGTGCTCTTCCTCCCAACTGGAGGTGTCGGCCCCCATCTATGGCTGTCCTATGCTCTTCCTCCCAACTGGAGGCACCGGTCCATAGGGTGACTCATGCGAAGCCGTAGGCCTCTCGTGAGGATGAGGTCACAACCTTACCAACCACGGCCTTCTCATCCTTCCATTAGTTTGCGAAAGCACTAATGAAGACGAGGCATCCATTTTTTAAAAGTCTTATAATGATATTACTACCCAACCCTCCTAAGTTAATTATTAGGTTTTCACTTGTTTACTAACTCACTCGTGGGTTATCCTGTACCCTTCCCCTTAAACGGGGCACCGGACCCCACGAGGAGCCACTCTCCCTAGAGACCCAACAACATAAAAACCAAGGGTTGTACCATCATAATTTGAACAATGAATCACAACATAAAAGCATGCGAGGCATTACCCATCTCGCTAATAAGTACAAAATCAGAGTCTCAACGATTCTCGTACAACCCTTTCAAAACCATGAAATCAAAACACTTGCCACATCAAGGGGCACATAAAGAGAGAGAACATCAAATGTCAATCATTTCAAGCCTTTGGAATCCAAAAGAATGAAAACCCACAAACAAGGGTAAAGTGAAGCAACATGAGTATTTCTCCATTAATTCCAACACAAGGATAAAATTTCATCAAATATGAGAGTAAATCAGAAAATCCATAAAAAAGGAAGGTTCAACAAGGCCCATCCACAAATCAACAATGGTGTCACCTCAAATAGGAAAATGCAAAAGAAAATCAATCTTTAATTCAACGAAATCACTTAATAAAACCAAAAGCCACCAACTAGGTATTCCATGGGAGACCTCAATTTTCTCCTCACAAGAACCCCCTTGTAATGGTACACAAATCACCTTCATAAAATCAACAACATAGCAATGACAACAATAATTGCAAGGCCACCATAACTATTTTCAATTCAAATATAATAAGTGAATACATTAAAATAAAATCAACAACCCCATCCAGACTACATAAACAACTTTAATACAAAATTAATTAGAAATCCAAGAAGATCAACTACCCACAACTCATCCACAAAATACAAGTTCCCAATTACATTGCAACACAAATTAAATGACAAAGGATTCCTTGAATCAAAACTAACCTCCAAAGGCATTCACACCAACATGGAACCACCCAAAAACAATCCTCCAACAACAGAGGTAAAAGCATTCAACCAAGCATCCAAAGCACCAAATTCAAGAACACCTTAAATGCTCAACCACTCACAACTCCACAAAAACACTTACATAATAAACAGCAACCAAAAACTCAATCGAGAATAATATTTACTAATTAACGACTAGGACTAAACAACTTTACAACTTACCCATCTGAATTACTCAATTAACTAAAACAATTCATGATAACCATCACAAGTATTCTAGAAGACTTATCCATAAAGAGAACTTACAAATCAACCATTATATGAATATAAAGAAGGTCAATTCTCAAAAGATTAAAATCCCATTTCACCAATAAACTATCCAATTCGAGAATATCCTAATCAATCTCTAACCCTGCCCACACATTTAAATTCCCCCTTTCAATTAGCAACAATTGAAAACTACTAAATAGTTGGGTATTTAACTCATTATCATTTCATAACTACTTATGTTCAAAACATTATTACCACTCTCTTTTCATCATACTGACTTAACACTCACTTCCAATATTTAAATTAATTGTGAAAGCCACTTAAGATCAATTGTTATACTTTAAAAATGACAATAATAACAATACTCTAAATACTTAAACTACATATTAGAACTTACCACTTTAAAATCTTAAATCTATCTAAATAAATTTACACACAATAAATACCTTTTAAAACCACTACATTCGTATATATTTTAATTCTTTTTTGAGGGAGGGAATGTAAAGAGAGAATAGATCTGTTCTAAGAGTCCAACAAATCTACAAGACTCAACCTCATAAAAATATAACTTATTTAATTCCAAAAATAAATCCCATATTAAACTCCATTCCCAAAATATTCACACTAAAACAAGAATTAAATAAACAATGCTGTCATATATTCATAATTGATTTTTCTACTAACTTATCCTCTTTAAGTTGGTAATTTAATAAATCAAAAATAATGATAAACAAAAGATTTCTTTCTATTTTATTATTATTTCCATTATACCTAATTCTGTTTTATTTTAATCAGAAAAAGAAACAAAATATATTTTTTTACCAATTTAAATAATACAACAACAGTTAGATTAGAGGACTCTGAATAAATGAATTAATAAATATATATATACAAATATATATATATATATAAATATACATATATTTATAAAAATGAAATCCGCACAGTAAATAAAAGTATAGAATTTGCATTTTTTTAAGACAAAGTTTAAACACATACAAAATTTTGAATGGAAATTTTAATCCCAATGAAAAGGGCACGGGAAATATCGCCCGGCCATGGGCAGTCTACGGACTGCTCACGGCAGTCCTTCGGACTGCCATGGACAGTCTGCAGACTGTCACATGGTACCGGTGGCGGGGTGGTGGGTACGATCGAGACCGGACCACCACACAGCCCCCAATATATATAAATAAAACTCAAAAATAAATGTGATGCACAGTGCCGACAGAGCAATTCGATAATTTAAATTTTCATTCAAAATTTTCATATGTATAAATACATGTGGGTATATATATATTAATATATATATATCTAATATATATATATACACTGGAATTTGAGCATTTCAAAAATAGGGAAAGATATATATATTCTGTACATTTCACTGTGCATAATTGAAATAAGAAGAAATGTTTTACAAGATATATGTATGAACTAGAATATCACAACCCAGAAATTTGTTGAAAGGAAATTGCCCTTAAACAAATAGGTGTATTTTATTTTTATTTTATAAAACAAATGAGACAACAAAACTACTATTCATTTCCAGATTGCAACAAAACCCCTTTTCAATAAACAACCCAGAAACCCTCAGAAATTCCATTTAACAAATAACAATTCCCAATTCCTGGCTAAATATTCTTTGATTAAACCATGACCCCAATAGATCTTCGTCCCACAATTATTGGATTTCCAACCCCAATAAAAATTTCATACACAGAGAACAATTCCTATTTTAACAGAGAATAAATAATTAAAGAAAGGAACCTGGCGTCCTTCGCTTGTAGAAAACTGTAGAAGCTTATTCCTTGCTGCCGATCTTTCCAGCAACAACTCCAAATCTGTCTTCCTCTTCACCAATTTCTCCAAAAAAAGAAAAAGAAACCAAGGATAGAAAATGATCGAAAGCAAAATTTCTCCCGCATTCGAACCATCCTCTCAACAAAGAAAACCCCTTCTTAAAATCCATGCCCAGGAATCCTTTCAATTTCCTCTTCCCGAGAATACCAGAGGTCACATCTCAAGAAAATAAATTAAAATAATTATTAATCCCTTTAATTCCCTTTTGTTTCCTTTTCAAGTATTTATATTTCATTTTCTTTTATCATGCATTTTGATTAAAACTAAATAAATTTAACTCCACAAAAATGAACTTTTATTTATATATATATATATATATATATATTTATATATAATCATCATCTCCACAAAACTTTATTAAATAATTACTTCCACATTAAAATAATTAAAATCAGCCATTTGCAAGATTCTAAATAAGTATCCATTAATTTTCTTATTATAATAATTATCTTTTCAAGATTATTTGTTCATAATTATTATTAACTTCAACAATTTAAATCAATTTATCTAATAATATCACTTTTACTTTTAATGAATTAGTTTAATTTGATCATTTGTTCTAAATCATTTGATTTGATTTAATTGATTATTATTTTAATTCCTAATTATATTTTAAATAACCTTGCAATTTCACTTATGATCTAATTAATTATTTAAACATGACTACTAACATATTATATTTTTCACACAATCAAATAACACAGTAATCAATGAAGCACACACAAATACTCACACAAAAGTTCAGAACAACCAACACGGAGGGGTATTACAAATTCTATCTCTAACCCTAATCCTGATTTGATCTCTAATCTTAACACTTATACTAACCCTATCTCTAATCCTAATCCTAATCCTTACTCAAACCCTAACCCTAATCCTAATTTTATCCGTAACCCCAACCCTAATCTTAGCCCTATCTCTCACCCTAACCCTAACATTAATCCTAATGATAACCCAACCCTAATCCTAATTATATCTCTAATCATAACCCTAATCCCAATCCTACACCTAACCTTAATTAATTTAATGTTGGCTCCATCATAACCCTAACCCTAACCTTAACCCTAATTAAACTATCTTAAGTATATTTGAACCCTAACCCTAATTGTGCCATAACTCTAACTCTAATTGAACTCTAGCCCTAACTTTGAAAGACATTTCTCCCCTCACAAAACCCTCAATCGTAATCCTAATTCTATCTCTAACCCTAACCCTAACCCTAATCTTGGCCCTATCTCTAACCTAACCCAAACCCTAATTTTATCTCTAATTGTAGTCCTAACCCTAATCTTCACTCTATCTCTAAACAAAACCCTAAACCTAAACCTAATCATAACAAAAACCTCAACCCTAAACCTAATTCTATCTCTAACCCTAATCTTTACCCTATCTCTAACCATCACCCTAATCGTAACCCTATTTGTAATGCTAACCCCAACCCTAATCCTAATTTTATCTTTATGCCTAACCCTAACCCTAATATTAGCACTAACTCAAACCCTAATCCTAATTCTATTTCTAACCCTAATCCTAATTCTATCTCTAACCCTATCTATAACCCTAACCTTAATCATAATCATAATCATAACCCTAACATAAACACTAACCCCAATCCTAATCCTAATTATATCTCTAACCCTAACCCTAACATAAACACCAACCCCAATCCTAATCCTAATTCTATCTCTAACCCTAATCCTAACTCTAACCCTAGGCCTAACACTAATTGTAACACTAATCCTAATTCTATTTCTAACCCTAATTCTAATTTTATCTTTAACCATAACCCTAAACCTAATCCTTACACTATCTCCAATCCTAACCCTAACCCTAACCCTAACCCTAACCCTAACCCTAACCTTAACCCTTATATGAACATGAACCACAACCCTAATCCTAGTTCTATTTTTATTGCTAACCTAAATGTGAACCCTAATCCTAATCCTATTTCTAACCCTAACCCTAACCTTAATACTAACCCTAATCATAATTCTATCTCTGACCATAACTATAATCCCAATCATAACCCTAACCCTAATTAAACTATCTTAATTGTATTTGAACACTAAACCTAATTGTGCCATAACCCTAATTATAATTGAAATCTATCCTTAACTTTGAAAGACATTTCTCACCTCACAAAACCCTCAATCCTAATCCTAATTCTATCTCTAACCCTAACTCTAAACCTAATCTTGGCCCTATCTCTAACCTAACCCCAACCCTAATTTTATCTCTAATTGTAACCTAACCCTAATTTTCACTCTATCTCTAAGCAAAACCCTAACCATAAACATAATCATAGCAAAAACCTAAAGCCTAAACCTAATTCTATCTCTAACCCTAACACTTACCCTAATATTTACCCTATCTCTAACCATAACCCTAATTGTAACCCTTTTTTCAATGCTAACCTCAACCCTAATCCCAATTTTATCTTTATGCCTAACCCTAACCCTAATATTAGCACTAACCTGTACCCTAATTCTAATTCTATTTCTAACCCTAATCCTAATTTTATCTCCAACCTTAACACTAACCCTATTCCTAACCCTAACTCTAATCATAATCATAATCCTAACATAAACACCAACCCCAATCCTAATACTAATTCTATCTCTAACCCTAACACTAAATCTAACACTAATTCCAACACTAATCCTAATTCTATTTGTAACCCTAATTCTAATTTTATCTTTAACCCTAATCCTTACACTATCTCTAAGAATAACCCTAACCCTTACCCTAACCCTAATATGAAAAAAAACCACAACCCTAATCCTAATTCTATTTCTATCACTAACCTACCTTAACCTTAATCCTAACCCTATTTCTAACCCTAACCCTAACCTTAATACTAACCCTAATCCTAATTCTATCTCCAACCTTAACACTAACCCTATTCCTAACCCTAACTCTAATCATAATTATAATCCTAACATAAGCACCAACCCCAATCCTAATACTAATTCTATCTCTAATCCTAACACTAAATCTAACACTAATTCCAACACTAATCCTAATTCTATTTGTAACCCTAATTCTAATTTTATCTTTAAACCTAATCCTTACACTATCTCTAAGAATAACCCTAACCCTAATTTGAACACAAACCACAACCCTAATCCTAATTCTATTTCTATCACTAACCTACTTGAACCTTAATCCTAACCCTATTTCTAACCCTAACCCTAACCCTAACCTTAATACTAACCCTAATCCTAATTCTATCTCTAACCCTAACCCTAATCCCAATCCTAAACCTAACCCTAATTAATTTAATGTTGACTCCATCATATCCCTAACTCTAACCTTAACTCTAATTAAATCATCTTAAGCCTATTTGAACCCTAACCCTAATTATGCCATAACCCTAACTCTAATTGAACTCTAGCCCTAACTTTGAAAGAAATTGCTCCCCTCACACAAACCTCAATCCTAATCCTAATTATATCCCTAACGCTAACCCTAACCCTAACCCTAATGTTGGTCATATCTCTAGCCTAACCCCAACTAATCCTAACCCTAACCCTAATTTTATCTCTAATTGTAACCTAACCCTAATCTTCACTCTATCTCTAGTCAAAACCTTGAACCTAAACCTAATCATAATAAAAAAAATCATCCCTAAACCTAATTCCATCTCTAACCCTAACCTTTATCCTAATCTTTACACTGTCTCTAACCATCACGCTAATCATAACCCTATTTGTAATGCTAGTCCCAACCCTAATCCTAATTTTATCTTTATGCCTAACCCTAACCCTAATATTATTGCTAACCTGAACCCTAGTTCTAATTCTATCTCTAACCTTGATCCTAATTATATCTCTAACCCTAACACTAACCCTAATCCTAACCCTATCTCTAATCCTAACCCTAACCCTAATCATAATCATAATCCTAACATAAACCCCAACCCCAATCCTAATCCAAATTCTATCTCTAACCCTAACCCTAGACCCTAATTAATCCTAACACTAATTGCAACACTAATCCAAATTCTATTTCTAACTCTAATTGTAGCCCTAATTCCAATTCTATCTTTAACCCTAACCCTAACCCTAATCCTTGCACTATCTTTAGTCCTAGTGTTAACCCTAGATCTAACCCTAATTTGAACACAAACAACAACCCTAATCCTAATTCTATTTCTATCACTAACCCTAACCTGAACCCCAATCTTAACCCTATTTCTAACCCTAACCCTAGCCCTAATATTAACCCTAATCATGTAATTCTATCTCTAACCCTAACCCTAACCCTAATTAATCCTAACACTAATTGCAACACTAATGCAAATTGTATTTCTAACCCTAATTGTAACCCTAATTCTAATTCTATCTTTAACCCTAACCCTAATATTAACCCTAATCCTAATTCTATCTCTAACCCTAACCCTAATACTAATCCTATCTGTAACCGTAACCCTAACCCTTAATCAAACCCTAACCATAATTCTATTTATATCCCTAACCCTAACCCTAACCCTAATCTTGAACCTATCTCTAACCATAATCCTAACACTAATCCTAATGCTAACCCAATAGTAATCCTTATATCACCAACCATAATCCTAACCCAAATCCTAACCCTAACTCTAAATAATCTAATGTTGCCTCCATCATAACCCCAACCCTAACCTTAACCCTAATTAAATTATCTTAAGTCTATTGGAACCTTAACCTTCATTGTGTCATAATACTAACTCTAATTGAACTCTAGCCCTAACTTTGAACAACATTGCTTTCCTCACCCTAGGTGAGAGAAGATTGCTTTCTATCCATATATTTTCTATTCAAATTTTCTTATTTTCTTTCTCATTATTATTTTAATTGTATTATTGTATCCTTCACTTTAATTGAAGTGGAAGTTAATTTATTGCGAACCAAATTTGATGTTTGTGGTGTCATTTTGAATGTGATTATCAATAGCATACACGAAAAGAGCTCAAATTCTAAATCATGTAAGATGCATATTAATTCTAGGGAATTTGGAGTGCATCCTAAAAGAGCTCAATATAAAAGCAACCTTTCTATTTTATTTTTCTTTTTTGCATGCAAATCATTTCATATTCTAAAATTAAACTAACTTCTAATTTCAAGAAAATCATTAAATATTTTGGAATACAAAATCTTTTGATTTCTATCTTTTTTAAGATTGGCAAGGGAAATAAATCTCAATTTTTAGATTTTTTAGTTCAAATAATCATTAACATTTTTAAAAAATAATCTTTTAATATTAATAATATATAAAATCATTTATAAACATTGAATCTATATTAATTGCTCAAAATTTAAGTATATTTTTTAAAAGAACTTTAAAAAAGTAATGCATAATTTAAAAGCTCATTATAATTGAAGAACCAACTATATAAAATCTATGCAGATTTAGAAACTAAAATGATTATAATTGGAGGGAAAAATATAAAAGCCTGCATGTAGAAAAAAATTCTACAAGTTTTTCATCCTCTTCATTTATTTCTTTACATCCACCAGAGTTTTTGAGATTTGATGTATCATTTATTGCTTTTTGCTTTTCCTTTGTTACCTTGCAACAAAAATTTGGTATCTAGACCTCTTAATTAGTCATTTAGTCCTTTGAATATTTCTAATATATTTTTAATGTATCTTTATATTTTTATATACAATCTAAAATAAAAAGTGAGATAGTAAAAAAAATTACAACTTGATAAGTAAATGTACATCTAAAATAAAATTTATAGCATTTAAAAAATATTGCACCCATTAAATTATACTTACATCAAATTGAATTATATTTTAAAAAACAAAAAAAAATATAATAAAATAAGGTCAACCTCCACAATTCAATCCCATTTCCATGGAATCTATTTAAAAAAACACTTAATTCAGACAAAATCATAGATTTTTTATAGACTTCAATGCAAAGTGTATATGGAACAAATCTCCAAGCCTTATTTATTTTATCACTTCCAAAACAACTCTTTAAAATATTTCTAATATATTTTTAATGGATCTTTAAAATTACTTCAAACCACAACATTATAAAAAGAACAGTGAAAAAATTAAAGATATGTATACTAAGATAAATGTTTCATCGACATTGTTGAAGAAAACTTAATCCTAATGCACAAATCTATTTTAAATAAAATTAAAAATGCACAAATTCCAATTAGTTAACCATCGCAAGATTTGTAAAATAAAAAAACCTACCATAACCAAAAGTTTCCGCAAACTATAGATAGTTCACTTAAAAGAAATAGTTCCAGCCAATAGGAAACCTGAGCCAAATTGATGGATAGTCACACTTACATAAGAAAAAACTAAGCCTGCTATTCCTATATAACTCCAGAATCTAAACATTTTTCATATAACCCCCCCCCCCCAAAAAAAAAAATGTAATACTTATTGTAGATAATTTTGGCCACTGATTAATTTCTTGACATTAAAGAATTTTACAGCATCGAACAATTTTCTGAGGAATTCCTAGGCATGAAAGTAAACAAGATCAAGCAAATAAGAAATAGCCAAAAAAAAATCAAGATCAAGTGGCCAAATAACAAATTTCGTGTTCACGTATGATGCAATAAATGGAGTATCTGCTCTGTTCCATATCACAATTAATATACTCTCCTTCAAAGCCATAAATCTTAGATGGAAACTTCAAGGAATCACTAAAAGAATAACGAGACAAGTTGTCTATCAAATCATCATAATAATAACAACAAAAATAATAATCACATAACCGATCTCTGATCGATGTGCAAGCATGAGGCCTCCTGTACTCTTTAATCACATAACTGATCTCTCAGGAAAGCAATATATAGATTAATCTAGCGGCATCTTCCAATGAAACGATTTGAGCCTATCATGCAAAAGAAAAAGAAATAAAATTAAAATGTGAACTTCTCAGCAGGAGGATGTGGCTAAGCCTGTGAGGGTTATACCTGCATGGAAAAGCTAAACAAATTTCTGCATGAGAAGGCCCAAAGATTACTCATTACAATAAGAATGTAGCTCCACACAACATTAATAAAGAAAACCATAGATCATTAATCCTTTATAGCAAAGACGAAACTAGTGGCTCTTCCATTTCCATTGGTTACATTGGACCATTCATTCACAATGCAACTCTTTCTCTACCCTCCACAATTCCACTTCCATGTAGAATACAAACCATTTCTTTTTGTTAAGATAGTTACTTTTGCTGGCCTCCTAGAGGCTGCTACCACTATAGGGTTACGCCTCTCGGTGTAATTAAAATTATTTTAAACAATTGTAAATAAACTACAATCAATTTTAATCCTCATATAAATTTTAATTATAATTAATTTTCATGGTAATTGAAATTATTTTTTAAGACATAACAAAAATAATAAATAAATAAAATCTACTTTTAAATTTTTAATTTTTTTTTTTTCAAAATATTATTACATGCATATTAATTTAATATATAATCTAATATACTAAATCATTGAGAATTAAGTATATTATTATTACATTATAATTTATTACATAATATATTTAAAACATATTAAATTATTAAAAAATTCTAATATACTAAATGATTAAAAATTATAATATAATATTATTATATTATAATTTATTACATAATATATTAAAAATATGTTAAATGATTTAAAAAATAATTTAATATTATTATTAATGATTTTTCAATATGTATCTATTAGAAAAATCACTTTATGTATAATATTATATATAAAAAATAGAAAAATATTTAAAATAAAAATTTATTTTTAAATACAATGAAATCCAAAAAACCTAAAAAAATATTATTCATAGTATTCAACTCATAAAACCTAAAATTTATGATCAATAATTTTCATGATAAACAATTTTGAAACATTTTAAAGTTATAAATCTTGATCTCTACTTTAGGAAATATAAATATTTCTTAAATATAAGAATTATTATTTTTATTTAAAGTCAAAAATGTATTAATAATTAGGGGAAAGGCCCCAACTACCGCCCATGTTCCAATAACCATTCATTGATACATATTGATTAAAAGCTAACTAAAAATTTCAAATGTACCAATAGTTTAGTTACAAAAGAAAATACTTAATTGGAGGAGTTGTGCAACTTTATTAGTATCAATAGTACACAATTACTAGAGCATTTATGAATATGTATTGGATAAATTGTGAAAATTTGGTGGTGGTCAAAGAAAATGCTTATCAAGACACTAGGGAATATGTATCAGACATCAACTTAAAATGGCCACCTTTTGACCTTTGTGTACATAATGAATCCTCTTGTGTTCATTGTAACTATCCAGAAGTCAAAACAATAGCTATAAGTGTAACACCCCATCATGCTAATCCCAAAGGACAACTAAAAATGTAACAATTTTTTTTTAAAAACATTAAGAATAAACACTAACTTTACTAATGCAACTAACATAGCTAATGATTGCAAGTTAAACACCTAATTCGCTTGGAATACATGAGGTGACATTACGTAATCTATCCAATAACAAAGTTAATAAAAGTAATTTTACCAATTCTACTAACATAACTCATTCATTCAATGTATTCATTTAAACATTTATTAAAGATCTAAGCAATAAGACAAGAATGAACCATATAGAAACCATACATGAATTCATAACAAATTGTACTTGGACATATAAAGAACATAATTTTCTCAAATATAACACAACATTAACAATATTAACAATTATGATTCAGGAATGAATTACATAATATGAGCAATTACTCAAGATTACATCATAAGTCTACCCATTCACATGGGACAATAAAAAATCAATACACAGTATAGTAGAAGTACAAGTATACATTTGGAAACATATAAACTCTGGATCAAGCTATCTCTACAAAACTCTGCACTGAAAGGCACAACTGCAAAATAGGGAACCCAACGGGGTGCGTAGCATGTTCCACCTGACCACCCCCATGCTAGGAGTAAATAGGGAAGGGTCCCCATCCAAGAATGTCCAAACCAATACACAAGACTAAACTCCAATCATGGAAATCTAAAACACACATAAAGGAAAACATAACATCAAAAGACCACTTCCAAAGGTTAGCAACAAAACATCACATGGGAAAGCTAGAGGAGAGTGTCATCACACAATCCTACATGGGTTATCCTGACTACCTAACTCTAGGCACTGGCCCCCATCTATGGTTATCCTGACAACCTGTCTAGGCATTGGCCCCATAGGGTGACTCATGTGAAACTGTTAATCTCTCATGGAGATGAGGCAATGATCTTGCCAACCACGACCATCTCGACCCACCTTTATTCTGCGAAAACACTAACAGGTGAATGAGGTATCCACAATTATCTCGTAAATGTTTAACTACCCACCCCCTAATTAATTAATTAAGTTATCACTTATTACTCAAACTCTAACATGGGTTATCCTGACAACCCCTTTATGCACCAGCACGCACGTAAAGCCACTCTCCCTAGAAACCCAAAACATAATAACAATATCCAAGGGGGTTTACCAACAAGAATGTTACACTACAAAATAGAACAACTGGGAGGAAAAACCATCTTGCTAAAGATCATGTAAATCAACTCCCATAAAAATGGTACAACCCAAATAAATAAACTCAAAATCACAACAAAAGTCAAAATAGAGACAAGTATCAAATTAAAGGTCACATAATAAACCACCATTTTCCCAAGCCTCTAGAAATTTTAAATGATAACATAAGCTTCTATCAAAGGATAGACTAACTTAAGGGTTTTTCGCACATGACATAACCTAATTAAGTGAAACCATGACGAGCATAAAGCAAAACCAAAGAATTAAACAACTATTCAACCGTAAGGTTATGTAAAAGAAAGCAATTTTAATATATTCTCAATCACATTATAACTTAACTCAGAACACAATTTCAACCATGGAAGTTAAAAGAGAAAATTTCCCAGTTTGCTTAATTTTCCAATAAATCACTCAATTTAATATATAAATTATTCATTTTAAAATTTGTCCCATATAGCACGAAACTGAACATTAAAACTAACATTCAAAATATTTTTATATATTTATAACCTGTACATACTCATGTATACATATACATATATATATACATATTACTAAGTATATGCACATATATATATATATATATATATATATATATATATATTTAAACATAAAAACCACTTGATTATATAATTTCCCCACAAATCACAACATATTATAGATATATATAACACTTATTTCAAATATTTCAATTAGGCATATTAGCAAGATTTAATAGTAGAAAATAAATTATTTATACAAAAGTTTTCTACAACAATAGTAAAGAAAATTTCCACAAGGGTTTTCAATTTCACATTTTTGATAGAGGATTCCATTTGCAAACTATAGAGGTTTTCTATTGTTTTCTTTTGTAGTTTTACTATTGTTTAACAATAAATATTTTTTTTATGAGGCTCTCTAATTTTACTGTAAAAAAAATTCCTACAGAGGCAACAAAATAATCACGGCAAAACTTCAACAGCTAGCAACAAAAATTTTCTACAGAAGAACTTTTGATAAACTTTTCTACAGAATAAAATTGTACAGACAATCTTTTCAAAACAACAACATAATTAAACAAACAGTAAAGGAATCTGTTTTCTTGAAGCTTGAAAGAACGAGGGTTGGAGAAAAGCTTCGCCTTCATAGTTCAACTTCTAAAACCTTTCCAGAATCTTCACCTCCAACCAGATGCAAAATATGAGCCCAAAAATATATGCTGGAAACCTCAAATTTTTTAACCAAAAACCCAAAAACTATTCTACAACCAAGTTCTTTCTATGAAGAAACTTCTTGCCATTCACAACATGCTAATATTCTCTCCGAAAATATTTTTATATCATAATTTTTATTAAATTCCCACTCACTCCCGTAAATACTCTAATTATAAATTAACTAATTTTTAATTATTTTTCTTTTAATAATAATAAAGCATTATAAGCTATTTAATTAATTTAAAAATTCAAAAATCAATACCACTTACCTTATGCAAATTTAAAATTCTAATTCACATTATAGCATCTATTATTTTTATTTAAACTATCCACTCAATCAAGAAAATTTAATTAATTAACTTTAACTACAATTTCCTACAAATAATTATATCAATTAAGTAACATTAGTTAATCACACATAAAATAAAGATTAATTAAATAACAAACATTTACATACTAAAATAAATAATCAATACTAACCCAAACTTAACAAAGACAAGGTTGAGACAAAGACACCATTGGACTCACAACAAGGTGATGAACTTGGGACAGGGACACTTCCTTAACAACTCCCTTTTCAACATCAACCTCGTTGGGTTTATGGGACACACTCAAACCTGTCAAGTAGGTGGAGTCGATGTTCAGTACCTGCATCTTGCATAAAAATAAATGTCAAGTAGCATGTAAATCTCTAGTGCATACACACCATGAAAGGTAATCACGGGGTAGCAGGGCACTCGCAAGCAAGTGATGTCACTCCGTCCTTTCACCAAGACACACTAGCAAACACATCAAAAACCATAGCAACATAGAATCACAACATCAGGACATATATTATTAAAGAAACCATAAAATAAGAAAATAACATAATCACCACGTAATGTATCATCAAGCATAATAAGTAATGTCAAGTGCAACAAACCAACCAAACTATGAATCCACACACAACCAAAATGGTGATCTGATCACCATCACAAACCAAGTACAAAATCCACACAAAAGAGTATCAACAACATGAGGGGTATTAGATCCTCCCCCCTAGAACATGGCTTACTCCTGGAAGCCAGTAAATAAATATGGGTCACCCTCTCTAATACGGGATGCATCCTCCCATGTTGGCAAAGTCTCATAATTTGGGTCCCACTGAACCCACACCTGTTCAATAGCTCTGCCCTTGAGGGCGAGCCTCTAATGTTGTAGCACGACCATGGGCTCAAGTGCTAGTTGCCCATCCTCAACCTGAAGAGCATTCCAATCAAGTACATGAGTAACACCTAGATAATATGGCCTAAGTACTGAAACATGGAAAACATCGTGAATTAGCTATAGACTGAGCGACAATGTCAGGTGATAAGCAATGGGGCCAATCTTCTCCAAAACTTCAAATGGTCCTACAAATTGAGGTGTGATCTTGGAACCCTTTCCCTAACGGATTGGGCTCTTTCACGGTCACACTCTCAGAAAGACTTGATCATCTATAAAGAACTGACAGTCAACTCTATGTGCATCAACGTATTTCTTCTGTCTGTCTTGAGCTACCACAAGATGCTCTCTGATGCGAGCTACTTGCTATTCCATGTCTTGAAGTATATCAGGACCAAGGAGAACTCTGTCCTCAAGATGGTCCCAACTTAATGGGGTCCTATAGGGATGATGATATAGCACCTGGAAGGGAACCATACCAATTGAGCTATGATGTCCATTGTTGTAGGAAAACTCCACCAGATGCAAATAATCCTTCCAACGTGACTATTGATCCATCACGTACATACAAAGCATGTCCTCAAGAACTTGATTAAATCTCTTTGTCTGACCATTTGTTTCAGGATGGTAAGCAGAACTAAAGTTAAACTGTGTTCCTAAGGCACACTGCAATGATGTCGACAATGCAAATGTGAACACTGGATCTCTACCGAAAATGATTCTCCACAGAATACCATGCAAATGAACAATATCTTCCATGAAGATTTTAGCAACCGAAGAAGTAGTGTAAGATGATGAGATGGGGGAGAAGTGTGCCACCTTGGTCAATCTGTCAACTATGACCATGATAGCATCGTGACATTGAGAAGTCATAGGCAATCCCACAATAAAGTCTATAGAAATTATGTCCCACTTCCATTCTGGAATGGGAATGAGATGAGGCTATAAAAGACCTACAGGATGTTGGTGTTCTGCCTTGACCCTTTTACATTCTAAACATCTAGCCACCAAATCTATAATATCCCTCTTCATGCCAATCCAAAAGTATAGTGCACAAAGATCTACATACATTTTATTAACTCCCCAGTGAGCAGAGTAGGGAGCTAGATGCGCCTCAGTCATAATTAGAGTCTGAAGACCCTCAACAGAAGGCACGTACATATGACCCGTATACCTCAATATTCCATCTAACTCTAGTGAGTACCCTGCAAACTTTCCTTCTAAAACTCTGCTAGATTCAATTTCTGACTTCACTTCCTGATGCCAGCTATCTATGGGAAGTGCTGCGAGGACTTGACTCCTCAAATCCACCTCGAGAGCCACTAAAGAAATCTCTTGTTTCCACTGACTCAGAGCATCTGCCACTACATTTTCCTTTCCTTGAACATACTTGACCTAAAATTCATATTCCTAGAGGAATTCCATCCATCTTGTTTTCCTGACATTCAGGTTCGGCTGAGTAAAAATGTATTGCAAACTATGATGATCACTGTGAAGCTTGAACCTATGACCCAATAAGAAGTGTCTCCATCTCACAAGGGCATGAACCACTACTGCTAACTCCAAGTCATGTGTGGGGTAATTTATCTCATGATCCTTGAGCTTATAGGATTCATAAGCAATTACATAGCCTTCTTGCATCAAGACAACTCCTAAGCCTTCCAAGGAAGCATCTATGCATACCACAAAATCCCTAGTATGATTAGGCACTGCCAATATTGTTGCACTAGTCAACCTATCCTTAAGGGTTTCAAATGTTTTCTGGAATAGATCAAACCAAATGAACTTCTTCCCTTTCCTCTGAAGGGAATTAATGGGATGTACGATCCTAGAAAAACCTTGTACAAACCGCCGATAATAGCCTGCTAATCCCATAAAACTATGAATCTTTGGAACATTCTTGGGTGCTGGCCAATCAACAATAGCTTAGAACTTTGATGGATCTAGTGTGATACCTACACTTGAGATGACGTGCCCCAAGTATTTCACTTCAATTTTGTAGAACTCACACTTAGCCAAATTAGCATATAGCTGATTGTCCCTCAAACATTGTAAAACCAGCCTCAGATGTTCCTCATGCTCCTCCATTGATTTAGAGTACACTAGGATTTCATTGAGAAACACAAGTACAAATCTATCCAAATAGGTTCGAAAGACTCCATTCATTAGGCTCATAAAAACTGATGGTGCATTTGTTAACCCGAATGACATAACAGTGAATTCATAATGCTCGTAACAAGTGTGAAATGCAGTTTTATGAATATCAGCTTCGACTATTCGCAACTGATGATAGCCAAAATTAAGATCAATCTTAGTGAAAACCTGAGCTCCTTTTATCTGATCGAACACATGTGTCATCAATTCTCAGAAAAGGATACCGATTCTTGATCGTAATTTTATTGAGTTTCCTATAATCAATACATAATCAGAGAGAACCGTCCTTTTTTTTCACAAATATAACTGATTCTCCCCAAGGGGAAACACTAGGACGGATGAATCCTTTCTCTAAAAGCTCCTCTAGTTGCAAACATAGCTCCTGCAATTCCTATGTTCTCATTTGGTATGGAGCCCGAGATATAGGCTCAGCTACAGGAACAAGATCGATTCTGAAGTTGATGTCATGCTTTGGTGGCATCCTAGGAATTTCACTTGGAAAGACATTAGAATATTCCTTAAGAAGGGGGTAGTCATCCAATGAGATCCCTTGAATCTCTTTTGAGTCCAAATCATTAATAGACACTACAAATAGCTGACAACCCTGTCTGAAGCACCTTTTTAATTGCATAGCTGGGATCAAATGTAGTGAGATAGGTCTTTGAATGCCAATGATCTCAACCTCATTACCTGCATCATCAACATAATGTACAACCTTACGTCGACAATCAATTATGGCATGGTGGCCACTCAACCAATCCATACCTAGAACCACATCATATGAACCAAGAGGTAAGATTCAAAGATCCACCATAGTCATGGGTGAACCAATTTGCAAATTACAACCTTGAACTAGAGACTCAACCGCTACCTTTGCCCCAGAGGCAAATTCGACCTGCCACTTAATGCCTTGCCTTGCTACCACCAGTCTACACCACTCTACTAATGAAGGAGAAATGAATGAATTTGATGCTCCATAATCAAAGAGAATGGAAATGCTAGTACGATACAATGCACCTGATGTCTCAACTACAATGCCCTAATGTTCAAATTGGTGATTGTTCACTGCCACAAATACCCGGTGTGCTCTACCTGCATCGCCCACTATCGGCTCAGAAGTAGGTGGTCTCTGACTAGAACTTGTAGTGCACTCCTCTGTGGACACTGTCTGGCAATATGTCCCTATTTCCCACAAGAGAAACAACCTGTGCCTCGTCCAAAACCTCTAACACCAAACAGTGCACTCAACTGCTAGAAATTGCCTCAAGAAGGTACCGACTGTGTGCTCTGAGGAGGCTGCTCAAATCGATCTTGTCTAATTTGCTACCAACTTCAGTTCTTCCTGCTTTGAGATCTATCCCCTTGCTGAGACTATGATTTGTTTTTTTTGGGCTATGACTACTGCTGCTTCTGTGGACCACCCTTAGAGGGTGCCCAAAAATTCCTAGAAGACGCTGCAGCTTGAGGTTGTCCACCTCTAGAACCAAATCCTAATATTGGAGCATTGTCGATCTGAACTCATGTATGACCTCCCAATGCCATAGCCAAATTTTCTTCTACAAGGCGAGCCTTCTCAATACCTACCTCCATTGTCTTCGGCTTGAAGACTCTAACTCCACCACTAATTCGAGCATTTAAGCCCCTGACAAAATACTGCACAAGCATTGCCTCATCATTTCTGATCCTTGCATATCGTTTGAGCTCGTAAAAATGATGCTCATATTGCTCCACAGACATTGCCATTTGTCTTAGCTCATGGAATTCATCTTCTCTATGCTACCTCCAATGATCAGAAAGAAAACAGGCCATGAATCTCTCCATAAATAATTCCCAAGTCACCATGCCAATGTTAATATGTAATTTTTGTTCTTCCAACCACCACCAAGTGGACGCGAAGCCTCTGAGGTGCATGATGGCACACCTAGCCCTAGTATTACTTCCCTAGGGATGCATAGCAAAGCATCTATCTAGATCGATCAACCAAGTCTTTTCCTCAAAACCCCCACTAAAACCCTCAAATGTGGGAGGTCGTGCTCTCAACAGGTCTCTCATGTGACCCACCAATACTGCATCTTGTTCAGCTATGGTTTGCCCACATCTAGGGGATCTCTCCCTTTCCTTATCCAACCTCTGTTCTTCCACTTGCGTAGGGCCTAAACAACCCAAAATCTCCTTTAGTAAATGCTATAATTGACCATCTAAACTAGGTTGTTTTGGGTTTTGACTACCACCTGTCGGATTGCTTTGGGAACTCTATATTTCCTCATGCTTAGAACTATGGGAGCTCGGAGGTGATGGAATTTGGTAGTTGGCCCCATGACCACCACCTCGGCCTCTTCCTTAGCCACGACCTCTACCCCAAAGCATGATCTTCCACAACAATTGAGGTTATGTGAGATCAAGAGTTTACACAAAGGTTTCCTAATGGACTCAAACTACCCAAAGTACCCAGTGTTTGCAACCTGGCTCTGATACCAAGTTGTAATGCCCCATCGCGCTAACCCCAAAGGACAACTAATTTTTTTTTCTTTTTTTAAAACATTAAGAATAAAGACTAAGTTTATTAATGCAACTAACATAGCTAATGATTACAAGTTAAACACCTAAGTCTCTTGGGGTACACGAGGTGACATTACATAATCTATCCAATAACAAAGTTGATAAAAGTAATTTTACCAATTCTACTATCATAACTCATTCATTCACATGTCTTCATTTAAACATTTATTAAAGATTTAAGCAATAAAACAAGAATGAACCATATAGAAACCATACATGTATTCATAAAAAATTGTACTTGGAAATATAAAGAACATAATTTTCTCAGATATAACACAACATTAACAATATTAACAATTATGATTCAAGAATGAATTACATAATATGAGTAATTACTCAATATTACATCATAAGTCTACCCATTCACATGAGACAATAACAAACCAATACACAATATAGTAGAAGTACAAGTATACATCTAGAAACATATAAACTCTAGATCAAGTTGTCTTTGCAAATCTCTACACTAAAAGGTACAACTGTAAAATAGGGAACCCAATGGGGTATGTAGCACATTCCACCCGACCACCCCCTTGCTAAGAGTAAATAGGGAAGGGTCCCCATCCAAGAATGTCCAAACAAATACATAAAACTAAACTCCAAGCATGGAAAGCTAAAACACACATAAAGGAAAACAAAACATCAAAAGACCACTTCCAGAGGAGAGTGTCATCGCACAGTCCTACATGGGGTATCCTGACTACCTATCTCTAGGCACCGACCCCCATCTATGGTTATCCTAACAAGCTCTCTAGGCGTCAGCCCTATAGGGTGACTTGTACAGAACCGTTAACCTCTCATGGAGATGAGGGAATGACCTTGCCAACCACGACCTTCTCGGCCCACCTTGAGTCTGTGAAAGTAGTAACAAGTGGATGAGGGATCCATAATTATCTTGTAAATGTTTAACTACCCACCCCCTAATTAATTAATTAGGTTATCACTTATTACTCAAACTCTAACGTGGGTTATTCTAACAGTCCCTTTGTGTGTCGATGCCCATGTAGAGCCACTCTCCCTAGAAACCCAAGACATAATAACAAAATCCAAGGGGTTGTACCAATAAGAACGTTACACTACAAAATAGAACAATTGCGAGAAAAAACCATCTTGCTAAAGGTCATGTAAATCAACTTCCATAAAAATGGTGCAACCCAAATAAATAAACTCAAAATCACAAGAAAAGTCAAAATAGAGACAAGTATCAACTTAAAGGTCACATAATAAACAACCATTTTCCCATGCCTGTGGAAGTTTTAAATGACAACATAAGCTTCTATAGAAGGATAGACTAACTTAAGGGTTTTTCCCACATGACATAACCCATTTAAGTGAAACCATGAAGAGCGTAAAGAAAAACCAGAGAATTAAATAACTATTCAACCGTAAGGTTATGTAAAAGAAAGCAATTTTAATATATTCTCAATCACATTATAACTTAACTCAAAACACAATTTCAACCATGGAAGTTAAAAGAGCAAATTTCCCAATTTGCTTAATTTGCCAATAAATCACTCAATTTAATTTATAAATTATTCATTTTAAAATTTTCCCCATATAGCACGAAACCAAACATTGAAACTAACATTCAAAATATTTTTATATCTTTACAACCAGTACATACTCATGTATACATATATGTATATATATATATATACATATATACATATGCATATTACTAAGTATATACACATATATATATATTATATATATATAAATATATTTAAATATAAAAATCACTTGATTATATAATTTCCCCACAAATCACAACATATATATATACATATATATATATTATATATATACACATATATTATATATATATATATATTAATATGAGGCAAATTAATTAAATAGTTAAAAAAAATGAATTAAAATTTATATTTAATAAAATTTTAAGTTCTATATTAAAAAATAATAATTTGCAACCTGGGAGGCTACGAACTTTCCCATAGGGGAGGCAATGGCCCCCCCAAGGCTACGTACAACAGTCCAAAGGACTGTTGTGCACAGCTTTGTTGGCTGCCCACATGGGGGGGGTGTACAGCAATGGCCGACCCCCTCAAAATCAATTTTTTTTTAATTTTTTTTTTTTAAAATCGATTTCATATGGAAATACCATTGCAGGTATAAATTAAATAACAATTTCTTTAAAAAATTTCTCAAACATATACTTAATATATATAATTTGTATGGTATATATCTACTCATAGGGTTCCAATATGAGCAGGACCAACATACATCCAATAGGCTAATTTCATAAATTAGACTTTATCTCTATCTTAATTTGATATGAATTCCCATCCTACACCACAAAAATATCCCTTTTTCTATTTAGATCTTATTGAAATCATATTTTCGTTCTATAAGTATAGTGTACGAAAGGATGAGAAATCAAAAAGAATTTTTTTCTTCCTGTTTTTTTTCCGATTTTTTGAAATAATACTGTTCCACCTAGGACGGAAGGATTCAAAAATTCGTAATAACAGGACCAAAACCTACTGCCTTACCGCTTGGACATGCCCCATTGGTGTTGTTTTATTTTAAATATATATATATAACACTTATTTCAAATATTTCAGTCAGGCATATTAGCAAGATTTAACAGTAGAAAATAAATTCTTTACACAATTTTTCTACAGCAATAGTAAAGAAAATTTCCACAGGGGTTCTCAATTTCACAATTTTGACAGAGGATTTCATTTGCAAATTATAGAGGTTTTCTATTGTTTTCTTTTGTAGTTTTCCTATTGTTTAATAATAAGTATTTTTTTTTATGAGGCTCTCTGATTTCATTGTAAATTTTTTTTTATAGAGGCAACAAAATAATCACAGCAAAACTTCAACAGCCGACAACAAAAATTTTCTACAAAAGAACTTTCAATAAAATTTTCTACAGAATAAAATTTGTACAGACAATCTTTTCAAAACAACAAAATAATTAAACAAACAATAAACGAACCTGTTCTCCTGAAGCTTGAAAGAACGAGGGTTTGAGAAAAGTTTCACCTTCAAAGTTCAACTTCTAAAACCTTTCCAGAATCTTCACCTCCAACTAGATGCAAAATATGAGCCCAAAACTATATGTTGAAAACCTCCTCAAATTTTTTAACAGAAACCCCCAAAAAACCCAAAAACCATTCTACAGCCAATTTCTTTTCGTGAAGAAACTTCATATCATTCACAACATGCCAATATTCTCTCTGAGAATATTTTATACCATAATTTTTATTAAATTCCCACTCACTCCCATAAATACTCTAATTATAAATTAACTAATTTTTAATTATTTTTCTTTTAATAATAATAAAGCATTATAAGCTATTTAATTAATTTAAAAATTCAAAAATCAAAACCACTTACCTTATGCAAATTTAAAATTCTAATTCACATTATATCATCTATTATTTTTATTTAAACTATCCATTCAATCAAGAAAATTTAATTAATTAACTTTAACTACAATTCCTACAAATAATTATATCAATTAAGTAACATTAGTTAATCACACATAAAATAAAGATTAATTAAATAACAAACATTTACATACTAAAATAAATAATCAATAGTAACCCAAGCTTAACAAAGACAAGGTTGAGGAAAAGACACCATTAGACTCACAACAAGGTGACAAACTTGGGACGGGGACACTTCCTTAACAACTCCCTTTTCAACATCATACCCATTGGGTTTATGGGACAACTCAAACATGTCAAGTAGGTGGAGTCAATGTCCAGTACCTGCATCCTGCATAAAAACAAACGTCAAGTAGCATGTAAATCTCCATTGTAGATACACCGTGAAAGGTAATCACGAGGTAGCAGGACACTCACGAGCAAGTGATGTCACTTTGTCCTTTCACCAAGACACACTAGCAAACACATCAGAAACCATACCAACATAGAATCACAACATCACCACATATATTATTAAAGAAACCATCACATAAGCAAATAACATAATCACCACGTAATGTGTCATCAAGCATCATAAGTGATGTCAAGTGCAGCAAACCAACCAAACTATGAATCCACACACAACTAAAACGGTGATCTGATCACCATCACAAACCAAGTACAAAATCCACACAAAAGAGTATCAACAACATGAGGGGTATTACAATAAGTTCTTATGTTGCATACAAAGAAACCCAAAAACAATTATCGAAATTCGACACACCATTTAAAAGCTTAGGGTGTGCGAAGTTAACTATAATGGCTATTGGTGGCTATTGGTAGCCTTCCCTTAATTAAACAAAAGTGATTGAAATACTAATAAAACAAAAATAACATAATAAAAAATCCTAGTGGGATAATGCCATAGGCTATCAAAGATAAAAAATAAAAAATAAAAATAAAATGTTAGCGTTGGTTGGTTTGAGCCTGATTAACATGTAGACAAGCCATCTATGAACCCAAAAACAAGATGCCTAAAATTGTGAACTATTTAAAGACATTTCCTTTCCTTTCCTTTCAAACTTTTGAATGTGACTGAGCTCAATACGACCCCTGCCCACACTGGTAGTGCCTCTTGTTGTGTCTCTTCTTGACTTCTACGAGTTTAACCTTCTGTTTTCTACTCTTGCATCTCATTCACAAGTTATTATTACCTGTTGTTGATGGTTGGGGGAGGGTCTTACGTGTCCTTAGTTCTTTTCTTTTGATACAAACTGACTTAAGAAAAATAGGCTTTCATAATAAATGATGCATTATAAATTATTGTCAGCGTTTGAATTTTCTTTACAATAAATTCAACAATACCGTTGGTATTTTGAATAAATGGGTGAATCGAATACGTACTTCTAACTCATAGATTCTAATTAATAACAAATTTCAACCCACATTTAGTGTTCAATTTCTAACGTTTATAGATACAACCGTTACTAGCAACACATGTCGCCAGTTTCATGCAGAAAATAAGATCATTGGGCATGAAAATAAGATCATTGCCGCTACCGAATGGTACGTTGAAAAGTGAGCTCTTCCTTGAATGAGGGAGGGTGCTATTTTTTTCCGAAATTGTCTTCGTTCCAATGATGTTCAATTTCATTTTTCAATGCTCTATAACTATTTAATTAAATATAAAAAATCCTTTAGTGTTTAGGGATTGCAAGGGGAATTCTTCAAGCATTTACCGTGGATTTTGAGCATTCCCTTTCCCTTGGTCTTAGTTTTAGATGTGCACTCGACTTGCAGAAGCAAACTTGGTGCTACTTTCTAATTATAAAGCTGACACAATCCCAAATTACTGCCTGGAAGATTCTTCTCTTCATTTTTCCTTTTAAGAAATGTGTGTAATTTCTACATTGACCCTGTCAAATGCCTGGACTGCAACAAACATGACACTACCAAACATATATTTTGGGATTGTAAAATAAATAAGCTGAATTCGGGCTGCCATCCAACAAGACATGTCTACTATCTTTGGGCACACACTCTCTTAGAAAACAGCCCCATTCAGTCTCACCATATCTAACAGTTTTGACTATAAAATATTTAGATCTATCATAATTAATCGTTTATAACTTTATGGATGCAGAGATGCATTGTTGTTTTCCTCTTGGAATTGTAATTCGGAAATTATAATTTAATATTTTTTTCTTCAAAATGGGCTCTCGAGGGTAAATCAGACAGTTATGTTAATGGAAAATATAAATGATCATCACAGATTTGATTCTTTGGATTTACCTCCACATAGGTGGAGGGCGGCTCTAGCAAACAGAGGATATAATAACTTTACTTCACAGATCCCACCAAAAAAATGCCATTCTTCAAATCATTTCCAAGAACTACTGAAAGTGAGAAAAGAACTTTGGATGGCTTGTTAATAATAGTTGAACTGTGCTTTTTGTTTTTTCTATGTATACTTTTTAAAAAGATTCAGCTTGTTTCAATTAGAAACATTAATCATCGTAGAGCAAAACAAACCATTAGATTGATCTAGGATTCATTGATGTAGCTCTCACAATACATGCCCGTTCTTATTATTTCTGGTCGTTCTTTGACAAGCACACCAACCACATACTACCATACTTATGAAAATTCAGACGCATACTGTAAATTAATAGCAAACAAAGGAAAACAGTTGATATGAAATGAAATGTTCATTGACAAAACCTCTGTAATAACCACTTTATAAGGATGTCCGCTTAGAAAAGTTTCCAGGTTTCTAAGTGACTAACATAGGGAAAAAGGAAAAAGTGGTATGTGAATCCATTGGACACAAGCTTGATAACTTAAATTGCTTTCTATATAAAACCATTACATCTCTGGGGTTGAATGGACAAAATCAGATCCAAAATTACCCGTCAAATAGCTTAATAAAACATAAACGTTGAATTGTGGACTCTTCTTGAAATGAGACATGATGGTATTTTCCTTCTGAAATTCCTTTAATTCCATGTCTTGAGAAAATGTTGTTCAATTTACAATTCGCTATTACTAATAGGTTGACAATCAAAAGATCCTTGATGGAACGCAAGGCGAGTTCCTCCAGCAGTTACTATTGAGCTTGAGCATCTCCATTGCCTTGGTCTTAGTCTTGGCTGTGCAGTCAACTTGCAGGAGCATACACAGCTTTGCGACGGCCCCCACTTGCAACATCTCATTCATAACATGCTCAGAGGGTGAGAATTGGCAAAGCGACCAAAGGATTCGAACAGCTTTCTCACTACCCAATTTCGACACCCGAAGTATTTTCTTAGAGACCGCAGGGATACCCATGGCGTGGTCGACCATGGCAGCCCGTCCTTCTGCACATCCGCAAAGGACATCGAGAAGACACAACATCCTCTCGCAACTGTTCTTTTTCTCGGGACTCTGATCGGGAAGCAATTCGATCAAGGCAGAGACGGCGCCCGCCTCGATGGCTTTGATTCTGCTGCTCCTGCTGTTAATAGTCATCGCAGTTAACACCCGAAGGGCGGCCACAGTAGCCTGATCACACACTTCCTCTGTCAACACCTCCAGCAGCCCTTCAATTAAATCATCGTTGGCATTCATAATCAACCGTTCCACGCCTTTCTTGGACACTGTCTCTGAAAGAACGGCGGCATGAAAGCGGGCGTTGGAAGTGCCCCTCTTGAGAATAGAGGCCACGGAAGCTAGGCACTTTGCACTGGCGAGCAACTCGACCGTCTCGTCTGGTAACGGAATCAGAGAATGAAGAATCCCCAAGGCTTCCTCGCAGGCCACCGCAACGTCGTAGCTGCAACCGGTTTCATCCGCTTCTGTGGAATGGTGTTCCAGGAGAGAGATCAAGGCTGTCGGTGCTTCAGACGAAGCAATGCACCGTCTGTTGGCCTCGCTTGTTTTGGCCAGAGATCTCAGTTTTTTCAAGGCCTTCACTCGAAATGTCGGCACCGGGCAGGTCCCGATATCACGAAGCAATTCGTTGAGGTGATTGATGTCCAGGGATGAATCGGGTGTGGCGGTGCGTGGAATGGCCGCGGGGGAGTTAGCGGTGGACCACTGTTGAATGAGGCGGCGCAGGGTGTGGTTGGGCGTGAGCTCTCGATTATCCAGGACTTGTTGATTTTTGTAGCTTGAAAAGTGGGATATGGATTTGCTTTAAAGCAACTCAAGATTAGATTTGCTTTAAATCAATTCGAGTTGGATTTTTAGCAACAGCATGATTTTTTATTCTTTAATAGAGTGTTTCCAAGTTTGTGAGGATAAGATAAATCCTAGAGTGATTTTATGTGTAAATAAAGCCAAAGAAAGCAAGGAAAGATTTTTTCCTTGCACGCTAAGTAAAGCAGCTAGGCTCTATAAATACAAGATTGTTGTAGCAAACTTATATTGTATTTTTCGAAAGAAAAGTTTGCTGTTAGGCTGAATAGAAGATCCAACATTTGCAGGTTTTTCCCCGCATTGGGGTTTCCTGGGTATATCTGTGTTATTGTCTTTTTGTGATTGGCTTATTGTTATTTTTGCTTCCGCTGTTATTAGTTGTTAATTAACCCAGTTGTATTAATTGTTATAAATCAGATTTCTTTCTGTGAATTTATTGTGCAATTAATCTGTTGCTGGGTTATAGAAATTAACATGGTATCAGAGCTCTAAACTCTGAATACGAAGCCAAGATTTGTGACACAGATTTCAAGAAAAAAAAAAGTCATTAGATTTTCGTCTCCAGTTCTTTTGTAGCTATGGCAACCAGTGTTCGATATGAGGATAGGCTCGAGGTTGTGTCTAACTTCTTGCAGTGGAAGGTTCGGATTACATCTGTTCTCAAGGAGAACAGGCTATGGATCTATGCTAGCACAGAAGTGACTCCACCAACAAATGATCTTGTTGCCTTAGATTCGCATGAAGTCAAAGAGGCCAAAGCTCAGAGGATTATCCTAGATGGAGTAAGAGATCATTTAATTCCTCATTTATCGGGGAAAGACACCGCCAAGGAGATGTGGGATACGCTCACAAAACTTTATCAGAGCGACTATCAGAGTCGTAAGATGATGCTCAAGGACAAATTGCATAATACCAAGATGTCCAAAGCCGAGAGTGTGACCTCCTACTTGTCCAAGCTGACAAAAGTTAGGGATGAGCTTCCTGATGTTGGAGAGATGATTAAATAAGATGAGTTGGTGCGTATAGCCTTGAATGGTTTCAAAGCGGAAGTGTTTGTCAAGTGTGTTGATTGTGAGAGATCGGCTCCCTAATTAGGCAGACTTTGGGATGATTTTGTTAGGGAGGAGATCCATTGAAGGTCCTCATCGAGGAAGTCGAACTGAAG
>VDFB02110401.1:0-23060 GCA_007258455.2 Sequoia sempervirens
ATTTGTCATTTGATAGATATTAAAATTTTAGTTTTGGAAAATCCTAGTAAAATCTTTAGAATCAATTTTGAGGCACTTAGAGGCTCTAGATGGGCCTAAAAAATGGTGGAAAACAAAAGTAGTTGTCCTTTAGGCCCTACTTTCTAGTGGAATATTTTCTCGAGAGCTTTTCGAAAAGGTATTATAATAGAAAATCTGACAGTCGGATCAAAAGTTATGACCCCATCGAGTTGTACTACCAAAAACAATAAAATTTCAAAAAAATTCTTGAGGAAATTACACTTTCCAGAAATTCTAGGGTGGTTACACTTTCCACAAGATTCTAGGGTGGTTAAAAATTTCAAATAAAGGATGTAAAGGGGGAATATAGAAAGGAGGGAGAGCGGCATAGATGGTGGCTACAATTTGCATACTTGCAGATCTATGTAATTAGAAAGCCCATGTGATGGAAAATATAATGATGTAATTTCATTTTCATTTCAGTGACAATAGAAAATATTTTCTTTCCTTCTTGCATTTTGATTGTGCCATTATCTACATTTATTTGGTGAGTTTTAGATTATAAGGGGATTTCCCTTCATTACGTGGTATCAGAGCCGATTTTCTTGAGTGTGTAAACAGATCTCCAAACATGAGGAAATTTGCACCAGGAATTGTGGTTGTGGGTCTATGAGAAAATATGCCTCCATGAAGAAATCATGGTGGAAGAAATGTTGGGGTAACAAAAGAGGGTTTTAGAGCCCTTCAGATACAAGTTCAAGTGTTGCAAGAGGAGCTATGTAGGGGATCTGATGTTAGAAGAAGAGATGAAAGTGAGGAGGTGTCCAAAGATGAGGAGCCATTCAAAGAGGAATCACATGATGTAATGGATCCTAGAGAAGTCAAACTGATTATGGCCATTTCCAAGATTGGAAAGAGGCCGAAGATAGAAGTTTCTAATTTTTCTAGAAACCTAAATCTAGAGGAGTTGATCAATTGGATTAATGACATGGAAGAGTATTTTGAGTATAAGGAAATAGAAGACCTAGAGAGGGTTAATTTTTAGAGGCCAAATTGAAAGGACATGCTAGCATATGGTGGAAAGAAGTCTAGTTGGAAAGAAATGGAAGAGGAAAAGAGAAAATAACAAGATGCGATTGGATGGTGGAAAATTTGAAAAGAGAGTTCATTCCTAGGGACTATGAGTTGGATTTGTTGAAGAAGATGCAAGGGTTGAAACAAGTAAGAAAATATGTTAAGGGGTGTATAGAATAATTCTATCGAGTCCTAATCAAAATAGGTCATTTTGAGGCCATGTTACCAAATTTTCGCAACAACTCAATTGATGGAGCTGATTAAATATTGTTATATTTGAAAGTGAAAATTATAGTTATTTTTGCATATGCTTAAGTGTTTTTTGCATCTTATTTATCATTTACTAAGTGACAGTTATGCATTGCAATGAGAAAACTGAGTTTCAAGAGTTGCTATTCAGTGTTTCACAATCAAATGGAGTACAAAATTGAGTTTATAAATGGTAAAGCATGACTGAATGCTTTCATCTATTTCATAAAGTAATTCATATTTACAAGATTTCATTTGATTGCGAGAATTCAAATGATGATACAAATTTGCATTGAGATGCATTTTCCTTTCAGAATGAAAAGCAGAAAGAGAAATTAAATATCCACACAAGCCATGGATGTAACTATTACATTGCATCATAAGAAGCATACTACACTATGGAAGATGCATTAAAAGGAAAAATCACATAAGTATGGACATAATCATCATTGCTTGTTGTTGATGACCGATGCAGAAGTGGTGCACCATCTGTCTTCTTCAAGCTCCAATTGACCTGTATGAAGGAAAAGAGGGTTGTTAGAGCTTCGACTATGAACATACCTACATGAACCATCAACGATAATGTAGAATGCTACTGATCATACACTGAAACAATCAAGGAGCAGAAACATGAACTAAAAATGGAAACATCATCATTACATATTGTTTTTATGCTAACATTGTTTGTTTCCATGTGCAGGTATAGGAAAAGTCATGTAGCTGATTATCTTTTGAAGACCAAGCATGTGGAGAAAAACAGGCTCCCACAAGGGTAGAGCTCGGCATGCCATCCCGCATACATTACAGGTGGGGCTAAGTAGAGAAGTACTATAAAACTGAAGGAGGAAGTGAGAGTTCATTTTTCAAGCCATCAAGCTAATTGTTCACTCATAGCAATCAAAAAATGTTTTCTGAAAGCTACAGGTGGACAGTTAATTTAAATGAGCTTAATCAATTCAACTAGAATACATCATTCTCATAATTGCAAATCACAGGTATTCCTGTACAGTTGGCATTTTTTTGTAATGGGTGTTGTTATGCATCTTGTTTCATGATATTTAAGCAGTTTTTTATCTTTAAGCAATGATAGTGAACAAGCATACATAATGCCCCAACAAAGAGAACTGTTTCAGATTTCCATTTGGGAAGAGAGCAAGGCATAAGGCAGTTTTTATTAAATGGAACATAAAAATGCATGAAGAGTGCCAGATAAGAAATAGTGATATCGTCTAATCAATGCTTGAACAATACAGGTGAGAAACAATTATGAGGTTCTTGTTTTATGCCTTGCCAAGGAGATCTTGCATAAAGTTCAAAATAGGAAAGGAAGACACTCATTTTTATAATTTATGAGTATTGAAACTTTTTGGAATTTCAACCAAAAGGAGAGTACATAAAGGCATAAAAATATAGGAGTTTAAAATGCATATTTTCTTTCACTCATGTTTGATGTGAGTTTTGATTCTGTGAAGAAACAAGATTACATACATCTAATGCCTTCATGAAATGCAACAAGGGTTTGTTTATAGATCACTTTTCTATAAGAGGTTCAAAGCCCATTTGGGGTTTCATTTCAGTTTCTAGCAGAGTTGAGAAATTGAGCTTAGAAAGTGAAAATGCAAGATAAAAGAAGTAAATTGAAAGTAAAATAGAGCAAAGTTCATATATACTCATTTTTAGAATGAACAATTTTATTCAAATATCAAACACTCACATGGAGTTTCAGCTTTTAAAATACAAAAATTTCATTACTTTTAGCATACCCCTTTTGGCTTTTCAATCAAATATACAGAGTTTTTACCATTTCCAGTTTACCCACATGGGTATTTTAATGGGACAACAAGATAAAGGTTTTGTCATAGTCAAAGATTACCCATGTGAGGGTTTTCAACGGAAATACAAAAGAAGTGTTTTTTCTCTAAAAATCATGTACCCATGTGGGGTTTCATTTAAGTACAAGCTTTATACAGTGATCTCTTGGGTCGAGCCCAGAAAAGGACATGGAACCACATAAGGAAATAAGAAATCATGGTGGGTCGAGCTTCAGAGGGAGATAATAAGATAAATACATTGTCTTCACAACTAAAAAATACCCATATGGTGAAATTGAGGAGTTCAAAATGCCAATGAAAGCCATGATGGGTCGTGCCAATTTTTGAATGAATAATAAAATATACAGTTTCTTGCTCATTTTTTCAGAACACCCACATTAGGGTTTTGAATTTAAAGACAGATACTCCAATTTTTTGAGGTACCCATGTGAGGGTTTTATGAGAAATATAGAGGGAAGTATGAATGTCGTCATGGGTCAAACCCAAATTAGTCTCAGATTGCTTGATAAGAGTATGCACATGGTGCAGCCTGGGAGGAGCTCTTGGATCATCAAAATGGTCATCAGATCTTGAAATATCTAAAGCAAACGAAAACTATAGTGTAAGAAATCATTTATAGAATTCATATCAAAGAGAACATATAAGTAGCGGATGAGCTCATAGAGCAAAAGACAAGGAGTCGAGCCCTTATATTGGGTTGAAAGAACACGAAGATAACAAAAACAGGCATAGGAAATGAGTAAATGTACCAAAAAATTTGTTATAGCCGTGGCCTGTGGGGTCTTTTTCTCATTGAAAGGAGCAATGGATCATATAAAACACACAATTCAATCTTACCATGAGTAGCAGAGATCAAATTTGGTCGAAAGTCAAGAAGTAGAGAGCTCGAATGGCGTTCCAAACTAGAACCCTAGCTCACATGTTGGCGTCGCAATTTCTTCAGACAAAGCAAGTTCTTCCAAAAGTGTCAAGTGTGAATGAAATGAAGATTAGGGTTTTCCTTGGTTTTACTATGTTTCCCTAATTCGAACCTAGGGGCTTATTTTTATTTTTTTGCATTCAATATTAAACTTTATACAAAGTTTGGAATGTGTGACTTCCCTAATGCTAGGTCGAACAATGTAGAGGTTTGCATATTATGAATTTTGTCTAAGTCTTTGACTTGATGAATGAGATATCTTGTGATATAAAGACTTTGTTTTTAGGTGTTGATAAACCTATGCTTTAGCAAGGGAGGGTATTTTTGTAAGCCTTAGAATATTCTCTCATTTGATTTTGAAGAAATCAATGGGTTTTTATTTACAATTGATTTTATAGAAATCAATTAAAGTATTGATAGGGTGATACATGCATCATATATTTTATGATTTTTGAGAAAATCAAATCAAATTGTAATTGGAGAAATAAGGTTGTAATTGTTTTGCAAAATATTTTCAAAAAAATATTTAATTACAAAAGATATGGTCAAGATGAGATAAAATAGAATTTGCAGATCTTGTAAAGCAAGAATAAAGCAATATTTTATGAATTGTTTTATTCCTTTGCTATTTTTAGAAGATTGATGTTTTCTTCCTTGGTTGGATTTGAGATTCCTGCTGGAGAGATAAGGTGTTTTTTTGCTTTAAAAGCAAATTTAGCCCGTTTTTAGAGGTTTGATAGTATGTCCATTCCAAAAGTGTGTTTTTTCCACTTTTGTGCAAGCTTTTGGGCAGTTTTGATACCTTTTCTTAAGATTTTCTTTTTGAGCTCAGATTAGGGTTTTGGAGCTATTTATCTTGAAGGAAATCTTAGTTTTTCTTCTTCTTAGTTCAGATTCTAGTTTCTGGCTTTTAACATTTTTGAGCTTGTAAACTCATTTGTACTCAGTTTGACAGGTTCACTCTTTCAGTTTTAATAAAGTAGCAGAGTTCTCCTTCCTATTTTTCTTGTCTTAGTTTTGTAATGGCAATCTGATGTCTGTGTTTCAAACTTGAATCCTTATATGTCTTGCTATTGTAAATCTTTGTTCAAAATTACATGGTTTTAGGTTGCATGTTGTATTTAGTTCTTTCAGATCTTCATGCAAATTACTGATGAAAGCATGTGCTAATGAGATTGCGAGGGCTATTGTGATAGAGAAACTGTTATGAGTGATAAAGTCTGAATTTTCATAAGTCTAGTGAATCATCTATTAGTCATAGGTTTTCATTTTAGTGATGAAACTTTTATATTTTTTAGGGCTATAGAACTGAGTCATAGGTTTTCATTTTAGTCATCTTTCTAACTCTTTCCCTTAGAAAATATTTTAGAGTAGAATATATCATTTGGAGGACCAGCTCACTCTAGAGATTCCTTCTTCATTCAGATCACCCACCTCTGAAGAAGGTTTCCATGTGTCATTAGATTGTTGAATTTCGTATTCACCAAGGTGCAAATCTAATTGACAACAGTTTTTGGCACGCTCGGTGGGACTCTGAAAATCAATTTCAGAGAGGTTTTAATGTTTTAAAATTTTTGTTTGGTGTATGCAGCAAATTATTCAACCTTTTTGAGGCTCATTTCAATATACCTGGCGACTCCAGTTCTATTTTTACATGAAGATTTAGTGCAGCCTGCGCATGAAAAAGGTTCAAACTAGATCAAGTTTTGCACCCTTCGAATATCGATAGTTGTCCCCATCGCGAAGAAGAGGAAGAACAACAAGGAATTTTTTTGAAACTCCTGCAAGGTCAAAATCAACACCTATTTTCAGCTCTTTAGTTTTATCACCAAGGATCCCGATTCTAGTATCACAAGCACCACTAATGGCAATGCCAAGGAAACACCCGTTTGTACCTTTGAATGGGGGAAGCCCATTAGACATCGCTCAACATGACGACATCCAAGTTACAGCCCTGAGAAGTTTGCCATACTTCACCGGAGAGGATCTCACAACGCCGGTTGAGCATATTCATGATGTGGCTACCTTATGCTTGGTTCACAACATCACACAAGAAAATGTCACGTTAAGGCTCTTAACTACATCACTTAAGGGGAAAGCATTGCAATGGTTCATAGGTCTCACAACCAATTCAATCGTGACATGGGACGCATTAGGTAATGGTCCGTATCAATATTTTGTTGATAAATCTAAGAATCTGTCTCTGTTAGAGCAATTGAGCATGATTCAGAGGGTGCCACACGAGCACTTGGCTAATTTCAACTACCAATTTTAGAGAACATGGGACATAATTCCTGCAATGGTAAAACCCCTACCAGCTCATGCTTTTCTATTTTACTTAAAATCCTTGAATAGTAATATTTCGGTTATGACCCAATCTATGGGTGGGCATACACTCCCTAACGCTTATGACATCGCCATTAGGGCCAAAAATTGCCTCATCCAAGCTGGAGATATAACCCCTAGGCCTTTGATGCCTTTGTTTCTAGAAATACAACCACCTACCCCTATTGATGTACCTCCTTTAGCTGTTGTCCCACCTATTCCAACAATAGGTTATCATAACGTAGCCTAAGAAATTTCTGCTCCAGCCCAAAACCAAGAGATTTAAGAGATTAAAAGCTTACTCAAGACCTTCGGTAATGATCTTGTGACCATTAAAAAATAATTTGGTCAAGAATATAAGCCTTATCAGGCCACTTATCAACAAAACCAGACAAATAGGCCTACTTTTCAAAATGATTATCAAGGCCAAAGGAATACTTTTAACCCTAGGCCATTCCAGCCATACAACCCAAACATAACTAGTTCGTCAAAGGAACTCGTGCCTTAGAATAATATTGTCTAGGATTACAGTTGGTGTTATCCATGCAATCAGCCCCATAACCAATCCGCGTGTGCTAATGGTATGAGAAATCGGGCTTTAATGGTCCAAAACAGCTATGCTGGTTCAAAAAATATTGCAGATCAAAATCAAGGACAACAAGATAACATGGAAGTAGCCTTGCCAAACTGGTAGAGTTTCAAATTCTATGGCATGAATGGTCAAGATCAGTAGAATTCTTTTGTTTTGGCCAATACCAGATAAAAAAAAGAGCTATGGATTTGGGGCAGCAAATTGGAAATTCACAACAGCAGCCTACAAATAGTAAGCAACCCATTTCATCATCAAATGTTAACGCTATAGCGCAGTCTAAAGTGCATATTCTGCAAAGAGGCCAAGAGATACCTAGCAAGGAATAGTCCAGGACACATTCACAACCTTTGCAAAAGAAAAATGACGCTGCTGTTACAAAAAACCAGTAGAAGGTAAATTCCACTTCTTTCAATATTGTTGAACATCTCAAAAAAGCTGCTGTCAACATGTCTGTATTAGATGCTTTGCATATCCTAGGTCAGAAAATTTTGTTGCAAGATGCCTTAGCTAAGCTGTCTATTTCTGATGATACTGATCAAGGGGTTGCTAAAGTTGTGCTTGCTAATGATTTGGAGGATAAAAATGAGCAAAAAACTAAAGAGGTAAAGCCTCCCCCATTTTATTTAAGTCTGATTATTGGCGATAGAATTGTTCATAATTGTATGGTTGATTCTGGTGCTAGTAGTTCAGTCATGCCTAAGAGTTTAGCCGATAAGTTAGGTCTTGTTTATGAGCCTAACCCCTAGAAAGGTGCAGTGCAATTAGATGGGTCTGCTGTTAAAACTGCTGGTATAATTAGGAACTTGGCACTTACTTTGCATGCATCCCCAAGCTTTGTTATTCATCAAAATATACATGTTATTGATTTACCACCGCACTTTGCCATTTGTCTCTTGAGAGATTTTATAGCCAAGCTAGGTGGTTTTTTGTCCTCTGATTGGTCTCATCTATTTTTTAGAACAAGGTATGGTACGAAAGTGAATATAAAGTCAGAGCCTTTAGCTAAAGACCATATCGAACCATATTCCCCAAATCCTATAAATGCTAACCTCTACGCCACCCCTATATTGGAGGAGCAAACCATGACTTCAGACTGCAACACCCATATAGAAAGTATGAATCTAGATGAATGGGCAGCCGAAGTTCATGAGATTGATCCTTTCAAGCACATAGATGAGATAGGATTAGGAGTCTATATGATTCGTGAACCTGATTTTGATATGCCTAATCTTTGCAAAGAGGAGAAACAGTCTACAGAAGTAGAAAATGAGCTTTGGAAGCTTTACTTCGATGGTTCGAGAAGCAGTGTAGGTGTCAAAGGTGGAGCTATGTTGATTTCACCAGAGGGTGATAAATATTTTGTAGCTTGTAGATTTTCTTTCAGCTGTTCAAATAATACAGCTGAATATGAAGCATTGGTGCATGGCCTAGAGTGGGCCCGAAAGAGAGGTATTAAATGTTTATGCGGTTATGGTGATTCATAGCTAATAGTAAATTAGGTCAAAAATTTAAATGCTGCAAAAAATGACTTGCTTAAGAAATATAAGCATCGTGTATGAGATTTAATGGAGGATTTTGATGCTTTTAACATTGTTTCGGTCCCTAGAAATAAAAATAAGCATGTTGATAGGCTCACTACCATAGGAGCCCAATTCGATATTCTAAACAAAATTCACAAAGTAGAGGCACGTCAATATGTAAAAATAGTGGTCAAACCTTCCGTGCCTGACAATAATGTGAGTTGGCAGGTTTTTGATAGCGATGAGCAAATTATAAATTTTTTAATTGTTGAAGCTAAATTTGCGAATGGAAACCAACAAAAGTGGCAGTAGTAGTATGATAACTAGATTGTGCAGTTGAAGACCGACAAGCAGCCAAAAGGTTTGGTGACCTTGGAATCTATGTTCAACTCAGATGATCAAGTGTGGAAAGACAAGTGTAGCTTGACTGTTAAAGAAGAACACTATGAAACAATTGAAATCTTGAAATGCAAGCTTCTCAAGCTGGGAAAGGTATGGAATAAAGAGGAACAACAAGCATTTATTCTGTTATGTCAGAAATTTAGTGATGTTTTTGCTTGGGAGTACAAGGATTTGAAAGGTTTTGACCCAGAACTAGCCTAACACACTATTGAATTAGAACCTGGTGCAAAACTAGTAAGGTAGAAACAAAGACCTCTTAATCCCAAATTAGAGCACCTTATGAAGGCTAAACTAAATAAATTAGTGGAAAGTGGTATTATTTTTCCCATCAAGCATACTTCTTGGGTGTCAAACTTAGTTCCAGTTAGGAAGAAAAGTGGGGAAATCAGATTGTGTGTCGATTTCGGAGATTTAAATAAAGCTTCACTGAAAGACCACTACCCACTCCCTTCCATGGAGAAAATTCTACAGGTAGTTTCTAGTTCTAACATATTTTCTTTGCTAGATGGTTAATCAAGTTACAACTAGATTCTGATAAAGCAAGAGGATCAGTTCAAAACAACATTTATGACTAAGTAGGGCATGATGGCCTACAAAAAAATTCCTTTCGGCTTATCCAATGCTGGAGCAAATTTTTAGCGAGCAATGGACATGGCTTTTCACGACCTCATGAATAGGTTCATTCTGGTATATTTAGATGACATTACTATTTTTTCTAGAAATGCTAATGAGCATCTTGATCATTTAGAACATATTTTTTAGAGATGCAAAGAGTTCGGGGTGTCTCTCAACCCGAAGAAGTGTATATTTTATGTACACGAGGGTAAACTCCTCAGACATATTGTTTCAAAGCAAGGTATTTCTATTGAATCTGAAAGGGTCTCTGCAATTCTTGAATTACCTTTACTAGCTCACAAGAAAGGCTTGCAAAGCTTGAAAGAAGAATACATTTTGTGAGGAGGTTCATACCAAACATTGTAGCCTTGTAGCAACCTCTCACTTCTATGCTTAAGAATAATATGCCCTTCAGCTGGACTAAGGAGGGTAAGAGAAGTTTTGAGTAGATTAAGGAAGCCCTTGCAATTTCCCCTACCCTCATTAATCCAAATTATGATAGATATTTCATTTTTTTATGCATTTGGAGGAGTTGATACTATTTCTGCTATGCTTTTCCAACATAATGATGAAGGTTTGGAGCAATTTGTGGCCTTTTTAGCCAGGTATTACATGATTATGAGGTGAAGTATTCTTTTGTTGAAAAGCATGGTTTTGCTATCATAAGAAGCCTAAAAATGTTCAAAAATATGTTGTCAAATAGTAAAATTCACTTGTTGGTTGCTCATTCAACTGTCAAGGATTTCTTACTTAACAGAGATATTAATGATAAACGTGTTGGTTGGATTACCAAAGTAATGGAATTTGATATTGATATTAAGGTAACTAAGCTCATTAGAGGCAAGGGTTTATGTGAACAGATTGCAGGAAATGAGGACAACAGTTTAAAAGAAATTGAAAATGTTGACAGAGTGCTAAAAAATGATTATGCAGTTGTTGTTCCAGATTCTTTTGCTCCTTGGTTGCAACAAATGATGCACTATTTACAAACTGGTGAGTGCCTTGAAGGCTTAGACAGAGCAAAAAGAAGGTATTATAGATTACAAGCCATTCCTTATGCAATTGTTGATGGCATTCTTTATAGGAGATATTTTCAAGGTGTTTTATTGAGATGTATTCAGCCTGAGCAAGTTAAGATTTTAGCAAAATTTCATGATGGGCCTTCAGGAGGCTACTTTGCTGCAAGAACAACAGCTCTAAAAATTATGCGAGCTGGTTATTACTAGCCAGATATGTTTAAAGATGCTATTGCTTGGGTCTAAAGATGTGAAAAGCGTGCTTTATTTTCTGGCAAACAAAGGCTTGCAACTCTGCCTCTGCATCCAATTCAAGTAGAATAGCCCTTTTCCAAGTGGGGCTTAGACTTTATCAAGCCAATCAAACTGCCTACAAGCATGGGTCATAAGGGGATTCTTACTACCATAGATTACTTTACCAAGTGGACCGAAGCTGTTGCTTTAAAAGAAGCAAACGAAAATTTTGTGCTTAACTTTCATCAGGATCTCGTGTCAAGATTTGGTGTTCTAGATTCAATAATCTCTAACAATGGTTTAGCTTTTATCGGTTTAAAGATTTATGATTGTTTAGTTAGAAATAACATTTATTTGAACACGTCTTCTAATTATTATCTGTAGGGCAATGGTTAGGCGAAATCTACAAATAAGAATCTGATTCGGATAATCAAGAAGACTGTTGAGGATAATCAACAGATGTGGCATGAAAAGCTTAAGTTAGCTCTTTGGGCTGATAGAATAACTCCTAAAAGGGCCACTGGTTGTTCTCCCTTTGTTCTAACTTATGGTAAAGAAGCTAAGTTACTTGTTTCCATTAAGTTACCAACTTTAAGTTATGTGAAAGAATTGGAATTGTTGAATGAGCAGCCTCTTGAGGTAAGATTTGCACAATTGATAGAGCTGGAGGAAACTAGGAAGGAATATTTAAGGAATATTGTAATACATCAAGCTCAGATGAAGAATTCTTTTGAGAAAAGAACAAGACCACGTGAGTTCATTCTTGGAGATCTAGTTTTCAAGTGGAATGAATTTAAAAGAAGACCTGGATGACATTCCAAATTTGATGCAATTTGGGATAGGCCTTATGTAATCATGGAGTGCAAGGAGCACAATGCTTTCCAAATTTCTAAGTTGACTGGAGAGGTGATGTCTATCCTAGTTAATGGGATCCACGTCAAGCATTGCCTCTAAGATAAGTTCAATCTTGTAAATAAGTAGAATAGAATTGCAAATAAGAGAGTTCCACACATTTCTTTTCAGTAGTTCTCTTTTCCCTAAGCACTGCCGCGCATGTTCTGATGGCCATAAGGGCCTATTAGTTTTCTTTCAGTTCTATTTCTTTTTGTTTTGCTGCTGTTTGGAGTGTTACTGTTCAAATTTTTGAGTTTCATAAAGGGGTAGATTTGACTCCCCGCCCAATGGAGTTTTTCAAGGCAACTGATTTATGCTTAGCAGGCAAGCATTTAGCGGAAATCGCCAAAATGTTACCAAATTTTTGCTACAACTCAATTGGTGGAGCTGATTAAATATGGTTATATTTGAAAGTGAAAATTACAATTATTTATGCATATGCTTAAGTTTTTTTTTTCATCTTATTTATCATTTACTAAGTGATAGTTATGCATTGCAATGAGAAAACTGAGTTTTAAGAGTTTCTATTCAGTGTTTCACAATCAAATGGAGTACAAAATTGAGTATATAAATGGTAAAGCATGACTGAATGCTTTCATCTATTTCATAAAGTAATTCATATTTACAAGATTTCATTTGATTGCAAGAATTCAAATGATGATACAAATTTGCATTGAGATGCATTTTCCTTTCAGAATGAAAAGAAGAAAGAGAAATTAAATATCCACACAAGCCATGGATGTAACTGTTACAATGCATCATAAGCAACATACTACACTATGGAAGATGCATGAAAAGGAAAAATCACATAAGTATGGACATAATCATCATTTTCTGTTGTTGATGACTGATGCAGAAGTGGTGCACCATCTGTCTTCTTCAAGCTCCGATTGACCTGTATGAAGGAAAAGAGGGTTGTTAGAGCTCCGACTATGAACATACCTACATGAACCATCAACGATAATGTAGAATGCTACTGATCATACATTGAAAAAATCAAGGAAGGAACAGAAACATGAACTAAAAAGGGAAACATCATCATTACATATTGTTTTTATGCTAACATTGTTTGTTTCCATGTGCAGGTATAGGAAAAGTCGTGTAGCTGATTATCTTTTGAAGACCAAGCATGTGGAGAAAAACGGGCTCCCACAAGGGTAGAGCTCGGCATGCCATCCCACATACATTACAGGTGGGGCTAAGTAGAGAAGTAATATACAACTGAAGGAGGAAGTGAGAGTTCATTTTTCAAGCCATCAAGCTAACTGTTCACTCATAGCAATCAAAAAATGTTTTCTGAAAGCTACAGGTGGACAGTTAATTTAAATGACCTTAATCAATTCAACTAGAATACATTATTCTCATAATTGCAAATCACAGGTATTCCTGTACAGTTGGCATTTTTTTGTCATGGGTGTTGTTATGCATCTTGTTTCATGATATTTAAGTAGTTTTCTATCTTTAATCAATGATAGTGAACATGCATACATAATGCCCCAACAAAGAGCACTGTTTTAGATTTCCATTTGGGAAGAGAGAAAGGAATAAGGTAGTTTGATTGACAAGCAGTACACGATGGACATGCCAACACCTATTCTTTGACAAAAGATGGAGTTCATCATAAATTGAAGCCCTTGAAAGAGGTAGAGGAAAAGGTATGCAATAATGCAAGAATTTGTTTGGTTGATGGAAGAAAGTTCCTAGAAGGTATGAGGCATGAGCATATGTGTTTTGCATTAATCGCTAGATTTGATAAAGAAGATACTAATGAGGTACCTATAGAGGTTTCAGATGTGTTGAATGAGTTCTAGGCTATTATTTTTGATAACATACCTGAAGGTTTTCCTCTTGTAAGAAAGATTAGTCATCAGATGGACCTGATTCCTAGAGCCAGTTTTCCAAATAAGGCATTTCATCGTATGACTCTAGCAGAGAGTGAAGAGTTGTTGTAGAAGGGATTGATCAAAGAGATTTTGAGTCCACGTACAGTACCTGTAGTACTAGCATCAAAGAAGGATGAGGAATGGCAGATGCGTACAGATTCTAGAGCCATCAATAAGATCTCCATCAAGTATAGATTTCCCTTGCTAAGGATGGATGACATCATGGATTGTTTGAGTGGAGCTGAGTACTTCATGGAAATATATCTAAAGGTTGGTTATCACCAGATTCAGATTAGAGAAGGAGATGAATGAAAGAGAACCTTTAAAACCAAGGAGGGCATGTATGAGTGGTTAGTCATTCCTTTTGGGCTAACCAATGCACCGAGCACATTTATGCAGCTTATGAATGAGGTATTGAAGGAGTTTTTAGGAAAATTTGTTATTGTTTATTTGGATGATATTTTGATTTTCAATAAGACATTGGAGGAGCACTTGATGCATATCCAATTTTTTTTTGAGAAGCTAAGGGAGGAGAAGCTATTGATTAATTTGAAGAAATGTGGTTTTGTGAAGAGAGAGTTGGTGTATCTAGGATTTGTTGTCTTAGTAGAGGGTCTTAAAATAGACCCAGAGAAAGTGAGAGCTATCATTGAATGGCCTACCTCAAGGAGTGTTATAGAGGTAAGATCATTTCATGGTCTAGCAAATTTTTTATAGAAATTTTATTAAGAATTTTAGTAGTATTTGTGCACCTCTAACTAAAGTGATGAGAGGGGATATAAAAGAGTTTAAGTGGACCACAAGAGCAACCAAAATTTTTGATATGTTGAAGAAGAAAGTTATAGAGCAACTTGTTTTGGCACTTCCAGATTTCAATAAGGTCTTTCAAGTAGATTGTGATGCTAGTGGCACTACCATAAGAGTTGTTTTGAGTCAAGAAGGTAAGCTTGTTGCCTATTTTAGTGAGAAGTTGAATGATGCTAAGAAGAAATATTATATCTATGATTAGGAGTTTTATGCTATAGTTCAGGATTTGAAGAAATAGAGACACTATTTGTTGCCAAAATAATTTATTTTATATACTGATCATGTGTAGTGCCCCTCCATGGTAGTCCGTCTGGATAATTGGGTAAGTGTCTATTTATGTTATCGTCGATTGGTGTGTTAATGGTTCAGGCAATAAACGTAATGTTTTGATAGCGTTATTTACTCAATTAATTAAATTAGTATTGATTAAATAAAATTGGATATTATAATGATAATTAAATAAATTAGTTTCTTTTGAAATATTAAGTAAATAGTTTATTATTAAATAAAGTAATTAATTTGTTTTAAAAAAATAAAAAAAATAAAGAAAATATTGTTTTAATGGTATCCAATAATAACTAATAATTTATTGGTTGTTCGAAGATAATTAATTAAATTAAAATTAAATTTTCAAGGTGGTTTAAAATAAATTAATTGTTATTGTAACAATTTCAATATTTAGTTATAGTTGATAATTTATTTCTAGGAAAAGATAACAATTTAAATATGATAAAGAAATCAAATAAAGATAAGGGATCTTGTCAGCTGAATAAAAATGGAATGAAAGACGATTTTTTTTTTAAATTAGGTAAAAGAAATAAGATTTTCAATCGAGTTTTTAAAGCTTAAAGATAAGATTTCAAACGATTGGTTATAGTAATGAAAAAAGGATAGAAATATTTGGCATGTGAGTGCATGCAGAATTTCGAGCTTATGGTTGAAAAATAAATTACTATTTTATTTGAGTTTTTGAGTTTTAAAGGGGATTTTTGCCTCAGAATTAGGGGGTTTTTTCGTTGGTTCCTGAAGGGAAAATAATTGGAGGGGTTCCGAAGAAGAAAAGGGAGGATAGCGAGAGGATGTGGTGGGAGAAAAAGGAGGCTCATTCTTGATTGTTCGGGACTGGACTGTTTCTTTGAGGATAGACAAGGCCTCTCGTAAGGAGACTTCAGTGCATGGAAGGCGAGATTTAGACCATTCGACTCACCCATCTAAATTTTGAGAGGTACGTTTTGATTAGTAATTGTATCCTATATACCTTTTCTTTGCAAGCATATGCATCCATTGATTCAAGGCTCTCATAACGATTTGGAAAAAGGAAAATTGTGGCCAAAAGTAATGGTTTTCCCTTAATAATAGTCGTATTAATATGATTTATTCCCTTAGCCATTATTGTGGTATTCACTACTTGTAGTAAATGGGGAATTTGATATTTGAATAAGAAGTTTATAATGGTCTGATATATGATACTTGGATCTGCATGTTTTGGCAATTCGATTTCCCTTGATTCTGGTGTATGTATGTTTCGTCGATAACTGATTCTCTCCGTTGGATTATTGCTTCTTAATATCGGGAATCTAGGAGTATCGATGTGTATTTTTTTTTTCCTTAAGTTCTTAGCCTCTAGAGCTGTAACAATGCGTCCACCCTGTTGTCCTGTCCTTTACCAGCGTTGTCCTTCTACTTTATGCTAATTGCATTTGTGTTGTGCGCTTAAGATAGGAATTCTCATGCCTTGTATTATGTCAACGTCTTCATCATCAGTGTAGCAATCGATATGGGATTCTTAGAGTTTTCTGCAAGTGCATTCCTGCGTTGATCAAACTTTTCCCTATCAATTGTTTTTGATAGGTGCGCATAGCCTACCTTAGTCTTTGTTGTCTATGCTCTTATTCCTTCATGAGATGATGTTTCATGGTGGCATTCGGTCAAGCGACCCATATGCTTTTTCCTACTATTATGTTACCCACCCACGCCATTCATGTCTGTTTGTGCTTAGGTAACTTCATTAACTTGCAAAATTTCTCCACTCTTTATCATTTAGGGATGCACATAACTGCCCCAAAACTCCTTTCGTGGCCCAAGCAAAGGGGCGACTGACAGAGGTCGATAATTTGGCTTTCACCGCCTATTGCTGTTGCTTGAAATTTTATTTAGTGTGGAACTACCTTTCAGATTTTCTCTCATCTTTCATCACCGATATTCTGCACAGGAATATTATCTTTGTTTAGAATGATGGAAATGGTTCATATCTCTCAAAATGATTTATCTTGCAACAATTTAGAAATGAATTTAGACGCAGCTGATGGCAATCAGATTGTTTTTATGAGGGTTATTAACAACTCTAATAGTTTTTTTGGGGACATGTTTAGTGAACCCATGCGAAGGTTAACCTTTCATAATGGTGGCAGATAAATGTTCTTTTTCTTTCCTTCCGCAACAGTAAGTAAAAGTTTTGAATCTGAAAATACCCTACTGTCTCCATTCGCCAAGTTTTCTTTTCCTCCATCGTTGCATAGGTCCCCTGTGCTGTGAATGTGATTGGTCTTCTTTTTCGTTCTATGTGATCTTTAGTTTGTAAGAGATAGAACTTCGTTGGGGATAATGATCATTTCTGGTATATATATTTTAAAGAGTGTGAAACAGAGAGGGAATGTTGAAGCCTATATATGTCTCTAATGGTAATGTAGTTGTAAATGGTAAATTTCGTTGTTTGATATATATATTTATGCTAGAGGTGATTATTCTGATTTTGACTGTACCGATAATGATACTGGTTTATATAGTTTAGTGTTAATGTTTATGTAATTATATATATAATACATTTAAGTGAAAATATATACTACTCATTCCATCATAATCAATGTTTGTTTTTTTTTATATATATATATATATATACATGTAATCGTAATATATATTTATTGTATTAAAATTTCTTTCTATAAAAACATTTTTTATATTGAATAGTATAAGAGAATTTGGAATCTAGTAAATGCTAACTCCGTTTATAACTATTCGTTATTAGTTAGTTGTGTAGAAAAATGTTATTTAGTTAAGAAATTTTAAAGTTGGAATTTTCTTCTCAATTGGAAAGGTATTTTATTAAAATCATTGTGCATATTGTCTTATGGATTGAGTTGAAACTTTGTCATTACCATTTAGGCTTAGTTTAACTTAGTTGTTATTGTTAATTTCCATTTAAAAGAAAATAAAATAAAATTGGTTACCATATATTGTCAAGGGGAAATTACTTTATCATGTCTATTGATAAGTTGGGTTAATGGATTGGTTTATTCTTAATTTAATTAGTTACAAGAGGAATAGTTGTAATTAGAAATAGGGAAAATTTGGAGTAATCAATACCTTTATTTGATTTTTATTTTGTAATTTAATAAACTTAACTAAATGAGACATAGTATTTGAATAGAGACTGCAATTCTTAATTATGTTTTAGTTGGATGGTTAAGTGTAGACACATTTTGCGACGTTAATTGTAATGTGTTGTTTACTAGTGGGTCTGAGCTTTGTCATTGTGCTAGTAGGAGAGATGACCTTTATTTATAGAAGTTGTTTCGATTTCATGAATTGATTTAACTTGACTTTGAATGATGGAAATTTGTATTTGATATGTTTTATGTTTAGTTTAGGTTGAACTTTTGTATAGTTTGTAGTCTGACTTGATTTGGACATTTCGAGTAATTTTGGTTCTTGGGTAGATGTTTATGTATCTCCAGAGGCTAGGGGAAGGGGTGTGTGTGTGCACGTTTGTTGTTGTTGCATCTTTCTCTCTATCTTATTACCGCATAAAATTTTGTGTGGTTGGTACCTCCTAGTTTATGGATGTTGATGCTTGGATAGCCACGAGATGGTCATGCATCATGTGTATGTTTTAAAGAATGCCTTTATGTCTTGAGGATTGAGGTACACCTGTTGGTTTCTTTGATTTTAGAGTAATCGTAGGGGAGAGTGGCTCTTCTTGGGGCCAGTGTACAAGTGGTCACCCTTGAAATAGTTTCCTTAAATAAGTGATAACCTAATTAATGTATCTAGTGGGTTGGGTTAGTTAACACACAACAAGATAAAAACATGCACCTCACCCCTGCCGTTAGCACTTTCAAAGGCTAAGGACAGGTGGGAAGACCTGGTTGGTAAGGTCACTACCTTGTCTCTATGAAAGGTAAGTGGCTCCGCATGAGTAACCCTATGGGGCAGCACCTTGAAATAGGATGTCTGGATAACCATAGATGGAGGCGGCTCCTTGAGCTAGGTTGTCTGGATAATCCATGTATAGATGGAGGCGGCACCTTGCGATAGGTAGTCTGGCGAATTCATATAAGGCCATGCGATGACACTCTCCCACTATGCCCTTTGTCTCTCTTGTTCTGTTGCCTCTGGAGCTGTCTTTTATAGTTGTTTATTATCATTGTTGTTTATTGATGTGGATGAAAGGTACCTTGTATATTTATTGTTAGTTGATTTTGCAATCTCTTTTGGAGAGTTCTTGGATTCTATTGTTGTCGACACCTCTTATGGTTATTTAGTGTTGATCTATAATATTTGTGATTGATTCTTGTTGGACATTTTATTACTCTTGTTGTGGTTATGTGTTGGCAATGTTATGGGTTAATATCTTGCGATTTGTTATCTCTTTTGTGGAGTCTTGTTTATCTTTGGTTTTTTGACTTCTTGGGTGAGGATCTTTCTTGTTTACTCCAAGCACGGGGGTGGTCGGGTGGAACGTGCTACGCACCCCATTGGGTCCCCATCCGAAGTTCGAGATGTGCAGAGTTGTACCTGTTGCGGTGAATTCTAAGTTATGTCAGAGTTTGATCCAGCTTATAGCTTTGTATTCCTTCAATTTCAGATTTATCTTTCCATGTTATTTTATCCTTCCCATAGATGTTGGGGAACAATATTGTATTGATGTTAACCTTGAAGCAATGTATCTTCGTATTGTTAATGCATGATCCATGTTCGGGTCATTTGATTGGGTGTATGTCTATCCCTCATGTAATGTAAGATGGTGTTATGAAAAGTGATGCAACTATGTGACCCCAAGGAACTTTGTTATATGTTGTACTTATATTGTTCATTTCATGTGATGTATGCTGTTGCATATTATTTCTTTAAAAAAAAAAATTGTGCCTTAAATGCTTGTATGTTAGTTTCCTTTGGGGTTGCATGGCAGGGCATTACAACATGGTATCAGAGCCTAGGTTCATACACTAGACCCTGCGAGCCCATTATGTTAACCTTGCATTTAGACTTTTGAGTTTTGTGATGGGAGTTTGTGTGTGAATTTGAGTAGTTTGTGATTAAGTTGGTATCTTATGCTAGTTTTCTTTCTATCACCTTGTTCATCTTTGTGACCCTTTTTCCTTGGTGGTGTGTGTAGAATGCCTAGAGGACGTGCCCGAGCTTGGGGTCACGGTATAGGTCATCAAGGTGGTCATGGAGCTATTCGTCAAAACACTCATTCTTTGAGTTCCCATGAGAATGATCGTGAGGAACACTTGGGCCCTCAGATTCATTCATTGCTTGAAGAGATCATTATCCGACTTGGCCCTAGACAGGAGAGAAATCAACAGATGGTTAGGGCAACGGATGAGCTCCTTAGGCGAAGGAATATTTCTGTGATAGTGGGACTTATGATGGACCTTGTAAGGGAACGTTCTCCTACCTTCCCTAGTTTTAGAGGCAGTTTGGAGGATGGGATTGTGATGTTTGGTGTCCAGACTGGTGGTCGTCCTTCATATAGGAGAATCCAAAATTGGTTGCGAGCCAGACTTTATCGTCTTGACCAGTCAGCTCGGGGTATACAAACTGCATCTAGTAGAGGTAGATTGCAACAGCTTAGGGCAATTCCTCAAGGTAGAGGAAATGGTAGTAATGTAGGATGTTACTCTTGCAGCCAACAAGGCCACCTGGCTAGACAATGTTCACATAGGAATACACCTAGTTTCAGCCAGAGGTCAGCAGCCACAGAGTCAACAGGGGGTGATGCTGATAGGTCCCACATTGTGACTTCAGTAGAGGATATTCACCAGGTGGAACTTCAGGGCGTAAATGTGGAAATGGTTGGTAGTGGTCAGGTAGATGACTTGGGAGTCGATGGAAACCCGGTGGTACTGGAGACCGAGATGTAGTGCTCTTGTGTGGCTATCTTTACATTAATACTTTTTATATGTATTAGATACCTTAAGACTTTGTTAGTACTTGTGCACCCTCTAGTTTTGTTTGGTTGTCAATGTATGTGACTGGAATAATTGTGATACTTTGTTTTGTTGTTGTGTTTATGGAGGAATGAATTACATTTCTTGTGGTCTCTTGCTGAAAATGTTGTAAGATTTGGTGTTGAATAATGGATAAAGTGGAGTGCTTGTGTGAAAATGATGTGATTTAACAAAAATGTGCATTCGTGTGGATAATTATGCTGTGTATATGAAAGTGCAGTATTTTGAGGTTAAAATGAAGTTTGAATTATTGATACTAATGTGTTATGTTCTATCGTAGTTTGTGAATTCTTAGGTAATTGACTTTGGAAATTTAGTGATAAAGTAATGAAATTGGGATTTATAAAGATAGATATTTATAATGTCAAGAAGTAGTCTGTTTGATACAACATATGAAATGAATCCATGGTTAGGATCATTATGTGAATGTTCTTCTAATTGATGTATATAGCAAATTGTTACAAATTATTAGAATTGTTTTGATTATTGTGTGTGGTCTGGTGAGAGGGACAGTGTAGTATCACTCGCGTGCGAGTTCCCTACTACATTGCAATTTCCTCTCACGGTGTGGTTGCGATATATATATATATATTGTGCACAACGTTTTCTTTTATGCAGGATTGCAGGGATTAAGCCTCGATTCCACCTACATTGTCAGGACAGGGCGAGCATCATAAACACCCAATGGGTATGACGTGGAAAATTGGAGTTGACAAGAAAGTTCCTCACCCTTGTTCGTCACCCGTCCTTGTGGTTAAAAATGTGGTTTATTTGCAACCCTGCCATCATTTTGGTATTGTTTCTTTTCTTTTTGAGTCATTGAATTTCAATTGGTTAGTTGATGACATTTACGTGTTGATATGGTTGTTGTTATTGCTCTGTTGTGATTTTGTTTGCACACATTTTGCTTCAACTTTCGCGGCTTCCGGAGTAGAAGTCAGTCGGAGGATGTGAATTGCCCTCCATGGTAGGCAAATACCGGTCGAAGATTGCAAGAACCTCTGTTATGTTATCATCAATTGGTGTGTTAATGGTTCAAGCGATAGCGTAATGTTTTGATAAGCGTTATATAAATGGTAAATTTCCTTTGTTTGAGATATATATTTATGCTAAGGGTAGTTATTCTGATTTTGGTACGTACCGATAATGATACTAGTTTATATAGTTTAGCGTTAATGTTTATGTAATTATATATAATTCATTTTAAGTGAAAATATATACAACTCATTCCATCATAATCAACGTTTTTTTTTTTTATAATATATATATATACATGTAATCATAATATATATTTATTGTATTAAAATTTCTTTCTATAAAAACATTTATATATTGAATAGTATATGGGAATTTGGTATCTAGTAAATGCTAACTCCGTTTGTAACTATCCGTTATTAGTTAGTTGTGTAGGAAAATGTTATTTAGTTAAGAAAATTTAAAGTTGGAATTTACTTCTTAATTGGAAAGGTATTTTATTAAATTCATCGTGCATATTGTCTTATGGATTGAGTTGAAACTTTGTCATTACCATTTAGGCTTAGTTTAACTTAGTTGTTATTGTTAATTTCCATTAAAAATAAATAAAATAAAATTGGTTACCATATATTGTCAAGGGGAAATTACTTTATCATGTCTGTTGATAAGTTGTGTTAATGGATTGGTTTATTATTAGTTTAATTAGTTACAAGAATAGTTATAATTAGAAATAGGGAAAATTTGGAGTAATCAATATCTTTATTTGATTTTATTTTTTAATTTAATAAACTTAATTAAATGAGACATAGTATTTGAACCGAGACTAAAATTCTTAATTATGTTTTAGTAGGATGGTTGTTAAGAATAGACATATGTTGCGACGTTAATTGTGATGTGTTGTTTACTAGTGGGTCTGAACTTTGTCATTGTGCTAGTAGGAGAGATGACCTTTATTTATAGAAGTTGTTTCGATTTCATGAATTGATTTAACTTGACTTTGAATGATGGAAATTTGTATTTGATATGTTTTATGGTTAGTAAGGTTGAGCTTTTGTATAGTTTGAAGTATGACTTGATTTGGACATTTCGAGTTATTTTGGTTCTTGGGTAGATGTTTATGTACCTCCAGAGGCTAGGGGAAGGGGTGTGTGTGTGCACGTTGTTGTTGTTGCACCTTTTTCTCTATCTTCTTAACTCATGAATTTTTGTGTGGGTGGTACCTCCTAGTTTATGGATTTTGATGCTTGGATAGCCACGAGATGGTCATGCGTCATGTGTATGTTTTAAGAATGCCTTTATGTCTTGAGGATTGAGGTACACCTATTGGTTTCTTTTATTTTAGAGTAACCGTAGGGGAGAGTGGCTCTTCTTGGGGAAAATGTACAAGTGGTCACCCTTGAAAGAGTTTCCTTCAATAAGTGATAACCCAATTAGTGTATCTAGTGGGTTGGATTAGTTAACACATAACAAGATAAAAACATGAACCTCAC
>VDFB02110402.1:0-24537 GCA_007258455.2 Sequoia sempervirens
TGGTGAATTAAATGTTAATTGTGACATCAATGCTAGTGGTGAATTAAATGTTAAGTGTGATTATTTGATGTCATACTCATTTTCTTCATTCTAACTTCTATATATACTTCACCAACTTGATGTTCTTCATATCATTTATAATATATTTGGCTTTGCTTTCTTTCTTCTCTATTCTCAATTTAACTTTGATATTATGGAGTCTTCAGGTGTGTCATGCTGCCTAAATGTTTTTGGGAGAAAAGAAGGGATGATGCATACGATAGATGAAAGTTGGCTATGGTTTTTACAATTCCTTGTGTGCAGGTTGAGGATTCTATAAGAACAATTGTGGGTAGGGAATGGCTTTAGAACAACCCCCGTGCTCTATATTCTGAGGTAGCTTCAACTTTCTTGTCCAATTGCATGGACATTTTTCTCAAAAAATATTTGGTGAAGACACTGACAATATTTTATTTGCAACCTTTCATTTACTCTATTTCTTTGTTGGAGTTGGCACTAGAGCATTACAATTTTGAAAGTGGGTTAGCACCCATTGGTGGAATCTTCTAGAAAGTGGAATTGCATGCTTCTACAACACATGCTCTTTCTTTGGTTAATATGAGATGGGGTCTGCTATGTGATACAAAAAATGAATCATTAAAGAGTCTAGATTTTTGGAGGAAGGTATTGGGTGATTCACTTTTCTTCTCGGCTATTACTTTGTTAAATTTGATTCACCTTCTACTCAAACACTCAGTTGATGGCCTCAACTAATGTTACAAAAATTTTTAGTAATGAATTGTGTGATGTGTCACATGTCTATATTTTATTGTACAACATAACAGTTCTTGTAATATGTATTTTGTGATTGGTTTTTTGTCATGGTTAGTGGATTTTTGGCCAGGTTGGCTATGTACTATGTACTTCAGTCTTTAGCTACTTAAATTATTAAAATACTTTTTGTGGCTCCATTCTTGGAAATTCTCAATCTTTTCAATGCCATTTAATTTTATCTTTTCAATGCCTTGATGCACTACATTTCATTTAATTAAAATTCTCAATCTTTTTGAAGAAAGTGTGGTTGCAGTACTACGGGTTGCGATGTGGATTAACACCATATGAACATTCGAAGTGATTATTTGGATAATTTTATATTGAAAACTACACGACGTGTTGTAGAATCATAGATGATGATATCATTAATCCAGTGATCTAGTGAAAAAAGATTTGTAATGATTTTATATCATTGGAGTGGCATTGGTGATTTTGATAGCTTGTCAGCTAGAGGTGCAGTTTGCACATAGCCAAATGTCAATCAAATTAAACATTTTAAATTTTTAATTATAAATGTAAGGCTTAACTTTAAGTCACACGAATCGATTAAGTTGGTTTTTTGGTTTGCGTGAATCACTATTATCAGTAAACCCAATCTCACACATGATGCATTTGAGGTGTACATAGGGATTAGGCTGGTAGTGGCATTGTTGGCCCATAAATAGGGATAGTTAACACAATTGAAATCTTTTGTTGAAGGCTAAAAATGCTTTACTATTGAGTGCAATGTTCTAAATTGTCATAAGGGTTTTCATTTTGTAGGGTTAATAAGGATTCAAGAAGAAAATGATGTGGTATTATTGGGGATACACTAAATTCTTTTGCCTCCAGTTATGTAGTTATAGAGTAAAAGACCAATTTCCTTCAAGTTTAGAATGGGTGGAATTGGAAAGAAGTTGATCTGGTTCACCTAACTTCTGGGGTAGGTTTTGAACCGGGATGAGGAGCTCTGATGGAGATAAGTGATATCCCAGTGCATAGAGGCTGTGTGCAAAAGATGGGAGAAATTTTACTACCCCTCATCTTCTACATGACTCTAGTATTCAATCAGAATAGATACATTTTGTATATTCACAACTCCCTTTTCCCTAGCATTGTTGGCCAGGAAAATCCCTTGCATTTGTATTTCCAGAGCCACATTTGTATTTGAGAGCGCATGATTTCCTAGGAAAGTCTCATGCATTTATTTTTAGTGCCCATGGCTTACCAGGCAAGTTCCATGCATTTATTTTTAGAGCCCATGGCTGACCTGACAAGTCCCATACCATGCATTTATTTTTAGAGTGAAATTTATATTACGTTGTCACCAGTGGTCCAACAAAAGCTTGGCACTTACATTTGTATTTGTATTATGTAAAGTAATAAAGTAACATATGTTATTTATACAAAACAAGAGCTTGGTGCTTGCATGCTCTACTCAATGACTCATCTTTAAAAAGATATGTAATAATGTGACATTGTAATTCAATTTAAATAAAATAAATGGCTGTGTTATTCTTCGTTATTCATTTATAGTAAAGAATTATTTTTGAGTTCAGTGTCTATGAATCTATTCAAATCCATTTTTTTTTCCTTTAAGAAATTAAGTATTATCTATTTATGAAATAATTGCATGCAAATTTAAAAGTAAAACATAAAGCAATACAAATGAAAAAATAAAGTTGCCATCAAATTGACAAGAAAATTATAAACACTAAAAGTTGTCACTCTTGTTAGGGATTACCGTAACGTTATTAATTTCTAATTTGTCAGTGAACTTCTCCCCTGGTTCCCAATATCATTATTCATTTTATTAAGTCCTTTGTAACGTTAAGTTATTTGGCCCTTGGCCTTGATGTTAATCCTAGCGCACTAAAGTTTAAAACAACTTTAAAACACATGTTTATTGTTTATATCATAAATTACTCAATTATTGGATGAAAATTTGATGTATGGTTGTAGTTGAATTTTGAAATGAAATGCACAGAGTGCTAGGATTGCGAACTTAAACCTCCAAAATCACCCTATAACCATTAGATTTACAAAGATCAACGGTTTAGAATTTGCTACCAATGTAGGACAACCATGTACTAATTGTGTAGTCTGGACTCTGGAAGCAACACGTTGATGTTTCAATGTTTCATTCACTTTAATTTTCCATGGATCTCCCCTAGTTCCCACCCCTAGTATCATTATTCATTTTATTACTTGTCCTTTACAACGTTAAGTTACCGACCCCTTTAAAACAAATGTTTATTGTTTATATCATAGATTTAATCAAGTTTCAATCGTTCGATGAACATTTGATGAATGGTTGTAGTTTCATTTCAGAATGAAATGCATAGAGTGCTAGGCTTGCAAACTTAAACCTCCAGAATCACCCTATAATCGTTAGATTTGACAAGATCAATAGTTTAGAATTTGCTGTCAATGTAGGACTAAATGGCTTGTTTTAAATGTTGTTAGCCATGTACTAATTGTGCATTTATAAATTTTGTTAGCCATTTACTAATTGTGTAGTCCAGAAGAACCACGTAGACATTTCATTCACTTTAATGTTTGAAAAAAAACACTTTCTACTGCTAAGTGATTTTATTTTTAAGTGAGAGGGTCAACACACAAGGAGATTTCAATCTTTAGTTTGCTCATTGCAGTGCACCACCCTATTTTGGGTTCCATAGTTCCACTTCCAACAAATCCATTCCAGTTTCCATGACTATCAACATTAATCTTTTCAAGAATCAAAATCTGGGTAAGTGAAAGAATTCTTACGACTATGTTTCATCGTTTGACATTTCTTAAAATCTTATTTTGTCAAACTTTGAAGTTTGGGTTTAGCTTTGAGAGACTTAAGAATTAAGAAAATTAAGGACTAATAGGGAATTCACAATTTCACATTGTATAAGCATGTCTACCACTATTACCACTAGAGAAATGTCGGATAAAAAAATACATTATGCAAAATTACTTAAAACCCTAGGTTTCATTGATGAATACCATGATATTTATGATCCTGAAAAATATGGTAGGCATACCTCATAACTTATATTTTCATCTTAGAATAAGGCTGCAAAGCAAATGCAAGTTAATAGTATCAGTGCACCGTGGGTAACTAGATTAGGGCGCATGATGTTACATGAGGTTTTCCCTTGCCCAGAATTTATCATGGTCTATGCCCAAAATTATGATGATAACAAAAGAGAAATTGTTAATAAAGATAACAAAGAAGAATTGTTATCCATTAATGCAAAAGAACTTGGAAAAGAGTTGGGGTTTACAATCGAAGAATTTGGAAATGTCCACATTGACCTAGAAAAGCTTGCTAGTCATTATGAAGTAGTGGATGAAATGGAGAAAAAATATTTCATAAATAAAATAGTTCAAGATAGAAACAAATTGAAAGGTGATCATAAGACTCCTTATGATTTTGATATTTTTAAACCATGGGTTTAGGATACTATTTCCATGATAGCATTTTTCCTTGGACTAGATATCAATTTGGAAGTGAGTGCAATCCTCCTTGAAATGGTATATAATATCCATTATGGACCACATGTCAAATATAACTATATTGAACACATTGTCGAATCCATGCATAAACAATTTTTAATGATTAAAGGAGGTCCCACTAAAACATTTAGGTTCACAACGTACTTGTGCTATTTTTTTCTACTCAAATTTAGAGGAATGTTTCAGACCAGAAAGCTTCAGATTCAACCATATAGTAATGCTCAAGAAAATCAAATGGATCCATTATATGATTGGACCAATGAGATAAGGATGCATGATTTTCAAAGGAACTACAGTCATTTTTTAGACTACTTTTTGGCTCCATTGCATCAAGCAATTACAAATACTCCAATGCCTAGATTGCCTATGTCATGTAGAAATTGCATTCAACTAGGAAAATAAATACAATTGGATGATTGGTACTTAATGGAAGAATATACTGTGCTAAGATTTTATGGATTGGGCATACAACCTTACCAAACTTCCAATACATGTGATAGAAAGGGTTTTTGCATTAGAATATGTGAGGTAGATGCAAAGTACTGATGAACTACACTTTGTTGGTTAGTAAAAGAAGACCTTATTTCCTTCTTTACCTTTTTCATGTGGAGGGTTCATATTTGAGAGAAAATAATTTAGTGAGGCACATAATCTTTTGAATTTTTTTAATTTTGATGCTATGGGTAGGTGCATGAAGTTGGTTGCACTTTTGTGGCCAAATGGAAAAAAGTTTTTGAAAAGAGATAACGTGAGCGTGTTATAACGCGCTTGCGTTATGTGGTTTTAAAAGGAAAAAATTGAAAATTGTATCATTTTCTATTTACTATTTCTCAACTCTGCTTGCAGCCAAAAACCCTCACTTTCACGCTTGCATTCTAGGAGGAAGGATTTCTATGAATTTCATCAACAAGAAGAGGAGGAAAATCCTCAATAGAAAAATCCTCAACAAAATCCTCAAGAAAAAAAGGAGGCAAGTATTGTTTGCTATTTGTTTTGAATTTCTTAGTTTGAAATTTATTTTGTTTGTTTTAGGTTAGATTTGATTTTTTTTTGTAAAAAATTGTAGGAAATTCTATAAATCCTCAACAAGAAGAGGAGGAAAATCCTTAATAGAAAAATCCTCAACAAAATCCTCAAGAAAATCCTCAACAAAATTAACCTCAACAACAAAATCAACCTCCCCCACCAATCACTCAATACCCTCCTAGCACTCAAGAAAATTTGAGCAGTGAAATTGAGAACAATAGAAAACAACTTGAGGATCTTATCAGTAGGTTGGGTGATCCAAATGCTTCAACCACAGAAAGAATGCTTCTAGAAAATTAATTGAAAGAGATGTTAAAAAATGTAGATGCAATTACCCAACAAATATCTGGATGGCAAGATAGGAGGTAGGTAGCTAGGGCATATTATGTAGACAAATTATCATATAAACAAGTAAAATATTTAAAAATTACTAAAGGTGATTTGTGCTCTCTATTCACTAACCCTAAAACAAATCAAAATCTTACCCTCAATGCAAAGAGGTTTCCTATTCATTGGTGCCACCACAAAGAGATTAGGAACCGTTTTTATGATAGATGGTATTTGGTCTTTTATTACCCATCGTGCAATAATTGTGAAGTCCCCCAATATTTTCTAGGAAACTATACAATGAGTTTGTATTTAGAAATAACTTGTTACATATAAAGACAGAGATAAGGTGATCAACTAAAATATAAGCTAATATCTTACCAAATCCCAAAATATTTTGATATGAGGGAGTTCCAGGGGAGAGGTGGGGGGTCAGCTCAGGATAGGCCCAGTGCACAACCAAATCCTGCACGACAAGGGAGATGACCTCTTGCTAGGCTGCCTCATGAGCACATTGTGATGCCTACTGTTGCAAAGGAGAGTGTTGAAGTAGAGACATTGCAGGAAATCACAATTTTGACCTGGAGTGTCATCCATCACACTAGCCCTATTGTACAACACCATCCAGGGGAGTCTTCAGGTGATGGCCTTCGAACCCATGTGTTTCAATCTTGTAGGGCAACTTGTTCATATGACCCTATCGACACTCAGGAGGGTGCTATGTAAGATCCATATGCTACTATGCAGCTTGATCCATATGCATCTATAGGGATGGGGATGATGGCTGACATTTTGCATGATGCATATGGCATTGACACTTAGGTAAAATTCAACATGTTCATTGAATTTAATTTATTAAATTTTGATTGTGAAATGCAAGATTAACTAATTTAGTTTTATTATTTTAATAAAATTGCAGGGTTACAGTGTTGAGACTGGATACACCAATCCCCCCCCTACTTATTTTTGTAGTCCACCTATCAGTGGGGTACATAACTAGTAAACAATTATAAATTTATTACATGTTAATAGCATTGTTTTACAAATGGTATTTTAATATGCGATTTTGGATGTTGAACAAGGTAATGTTGGAGGTTTCAAGGAAACACCTCCTAGTGCCAGTAGATTTTCTCAAACGTTCACAGAGGTAATATAGAATAAAGAGAACTTAACTAATGAATTCTAAGTTTAATAGATTTGTGTAGTTTATATTCATATTGTTGGTTACGTGGCATTACACATCATTCAAACTCAAAGCATTACTTCAAATTCGATAACTAATAATCAGAAATATATAGCTTAATACTTGTACTCAAAATTTTGTTCATTAGATCTCATGCATTCTAAGTCATCACGTGGATCGCTATTGTAACTTTTTTGTGATTGAATAATTTGTTATTTTATTTTCAGATGTTGGTGATAGAAACATCACAAAACATTATGAGGGTAATGGATATTGGTGTTTCCTCCGCTATACAATCCTCGATGGCTTTGATAGGGGAGGTATGAGGCAAATTACTAAATTTCAATTTACATTCGTTGTTATAGATGAACTAGTTCTAGTGAAAAATAAAACCATTATTGATTTGTAGTTTAATTCCTATTTGGATGGTTTATACATGGCTTAAGCATGCCTCAACATCGGTGTGCAAATATTTCTATCAAGGAGAGTGATCATGAGATGGCCGTAAGTGATTATTTTGTTAAATATATCAATTTTTATAATGTAATTTCTATATATTAATGTATTTACTTCTTATTGTAACAATTAAAACTTCACCAGGAGCTAAACCCTAGGAGGAGCAGTGAGAGAACTCCTCGAGCACAACAGAAATAGGTGACAACTTATCACCATCGGATCGCCAAGCAAAGGGAAAGAAAATTGTATTTGAACCAGAATAGAGCCCTTTGTTGTACGCCTACATGGGAATTTTGTACATATTTTGTATTGGATATATTTGACATTGTATGCCTATATGGCATTCTCATAATCCTATATGGCTATTTTGTAACTATATTTTATACTTATATCGACATATATTGATGTATGTGTACATGACTATTTGCTTAATACAAATATTTTTTTTATCGATGGTGTCCATCTTTGCATTATAAATTCATGGTTCAATAGATATGAGTTACGTGTATTCAAGTGTATACTTTACAACTTATGCACATATACTTTTTGACTTATGTGTGAACATCGAAAAGTGTGAAATTTTTTGTGTGTGGAAGTCAAACATAAGCCAATTTTGCAATTCTCAGTTCTTGCATACTCGATCTTATGGACTTATGCCTTCCTAGCACATATTGGGAATATTTCTCATTTGGTGCAAAAGACAAATTCCTCATTTTTGAACCACTCATATCAAAGAGATTCACAATAAGAATTTAGCATTGGAACACTACTCCATACTTCTCTTGTCTAGACCATAAAGGATTGAAAATTCTTAATTTGATGCAATGATAGTGGACTGAGATGAGAATTTATATAACCATGCCTATTTTGAAACTTCACATCTAATACTGCATCAACAAGAACTTAAGAAGTGTTGCATAAGAGTGTTAGGTTTAACAGGCCTTCTCTTCCCTAAGGGAGGAGAGCCTGCATCTTGAATTTTGAACAAAATTTTAAGTTCAACAAACATTTTACCTAAAAGATTCAAACCTAGATGACATATTTGGCTAAGTCTATCTTGAAAATTATCAATGCGTTCAAACTCTAAAGGAGATTCTCCCTGAAAAGAAAACTTTACCCTTTTTCCCAAGGAAAGAAATTGCAACAAGTTGCATGATTTATCTTATTTCTTTCTCACAGTTCTTGGTCAATCATTCATGGCTCAAGATAGTTCTGTTCCAAGGAAAGGACACCCAAAGAATCATTAAGATTCTTTTACGATCTACAAGAAAAAGGTTTTGGCTCTTTCACAATGTAAATAATTATGTAACACTATTTTCTTGTTTGCCTTCCATAAAGAAAAATGTTCACACTTTTCAGATTGATCAATGATCAATAATGGTTGATTGTAAACAATTGACATTTTTATGTTTGAACTTTAATTTATAATTTTGTATCATGACATTTGAGTATCACTAATATTTTAATATTTGACTATGAAAGTGGTGGTGTATTTTTGCTATGTTATTTGACTATTAATATGGTGGTGTATTTTGAACTTAATTATTGCTGCAAATATGTATATATTTATGATTTTTTTATGTTTTTGTATTACTGAACCCAAAATGAACCCAACCCCAATTTTTTTTTTCCCGAACTGGCAAACCGGGTTCTCGAACCCAAACCCGAACCCAAAACCGAACCGGTAACTTAGTAAAAAATAGATTTTTGTAGTTTATATTCATAACGTTGATTACATTGCATTGCACATCTTTCAAACTCAAAGCATTGCTTCACATTACATAACTAATTACTAGATGCTGATAGATGACAAAATTTCAATTACAATATAGTTTTTACAAAGTCAACCTAAGAAGTTATGCAATTAATTCACATTGCATAACTAATAACTAGGAGCAACTTCCAATTGCATTTGCTTGTCATGGCATTCTATGAGACCACATTTCTTTGAGGCATTTTTTCAAATAGTTCACTGCCTTGTCTATACTACCACATTTTTGATACATATCTACCAAAGCATTTTGTCAAATAGTTCAAGTGAACATGCCTTGTTGCTATGGCTGAAAGCCTAAAAGAAATGCTTTCAAACAAGCTATGGATGCTTGGAAAAAATCTATCAAAAGCATAATAGTAAGCAATATCACAGACAAGGCAGTGAACTCTTTGAAAAAATGCCTCAAAGAAATGAGGTCTTATAGTGATGGAATGCCATGACAATCAAAAGAATTTGATTGTCATGGCATTCCATCACCATGAGACCTCATTTCTTTGAGGCATTTTTTCAAAGAGTTCACTGCCTTGTCTATGCTAACACATCTTTCATACATGTCTATCAAAGCATTTTATCAAACAGTTCATTGCCTTGCTGCTATGGCTAAAATCCTAAAACAGATGCTTTCGAACAAGCTATGGATGCTTAGAAAAAATCTATCATAGCATAATAGTAAGCAATAACATAGACAAGGGAATGAACTGTTTAAAAAAAAATGCCTCAAAGAAATGTGGTCTCATGGTGGTGGAATTCCATGACAAGCAAATTGTTGTGGATTGTCATGGCATTCCATCACCATGAGACTGCATTTCTTTGAGGCATTTTTTCAAACAATTCGCTGCCTTGTCTATGCGACTACATTTATCATACATGTTTACCAAAGAATTTTATCAAACAGTTCACTTCCTTGTTGCTATGGCCAAAAGCCTAAAACAAGTGCTTCCAAACAAGCTATGGATGCTTGGAAAAAATCTATCAAAGCATACTATTAAGCAATAGCATAGAAAAGGCAACAAACTGTTTGAAAAAAAGCCTCAAAGAAATGTGGTCTCAATGGTGATGGAATGCCATAACAATCCATAGAAATTTTCTTGTCATGGCATTTGTCACGCCATTCCATTACCATGAAACCACATTTCTTTGAGGCATTTTTTCAAAGAGTTCACTGCCTTGTCTATGCTAACACATTTTTCATACATGTTTATAAAAGCATTTTATCAAACAGTTCATTGCCTTGCTACTATGGCTAAAATCCTAAAACAGGTGCTTTCGAACAAGCTATGGATGCTTGGAAAAAATCTATAAAATCATAATAGTAAGCAACAAGCTATGATCTCATGGTTTTTTTCACACGAAAATCAACGTGATTTTATTCACGTGAAAATTAGCATGAACTAGATTTTGTATTATGGAACTATATTAAGCTGCCAATCTGAAGACCAATGTAACAATGATACAAAATAATGTTTGAGACTACAAGAAGGTATCAAAATGGCTAGTGTACTAAACAAATTCTTATGATTTACGAATAATGTTGATAACTCTACTCAGTTGGCTTCTTTTTTCAAAATCATACAAATTGAACCCTAGCATCAATAGACTCTATGTATCAAGCTACCACAATTCAAGTTACATCAGGCCCATATGACCAAGAAATAGCCTGAACAATAGAAGGAATAGCTTATTTCAACATACTACACTCAAACCCTTAAGGGATTGATCTGGTTGAACGTAGATTAGAGCAATTTCGCGTGTTTGGGTGTGAAAGAGGACCATGCCTAGCATAAAAATTCCTACTCAGACGCATTGAAATAGTTCATTTTGTCACATGAGTTGTAGAAAAATTGCACCACCTTGCAACTTTCCACTGCTTGCATTTGATACTTTTTCCATCAATTGAAAACTGTACACCATTGGAAAACCACTCTGAGATAATGAAAACCGAGAGGAGTTATTGTAGAAGGGCCCAATGCAATCCCATAGGATTAGACAAGAAGTTTCTAAGCGTCACGATGTTTGAGTAACCTCATGTTGAAGTTTGCAGCCATTTTGCCCTTTGGACCCTTAAGGGATCAATCTGGTTGAACGCAACTCAGAGTGATTCCATGTGTTTGGGAGTGAAAGAGGATGATGCCTAGTGTAAATATGCCTATTCAGATGTATTGGAACAACATATTTGGTCACACGAGTTGGAGAACAAAAGTTGCATGACTTTGCAACTTTCCACTGCTTGCATTTGACACTTTTTCCATCAACTGAAAACTAGGTACCACGGGAAAACCACTTCGAGATAACAAAAAAAAAAATTAGTTATTATAGAGGGGCCCAACATGATCTCATAGGATGAGATGAGAAGTTTCTAAGCATCACGGTGTTTGAGTAACCTCATGCTGAAGTTTGTAGCCATTTTGCCCTTTGGACCCTTGAGGGATTGATCTGGTTGAACATAGCTCGGAGAGATTCTGCGTGTTTGGGTGTGAAAGAGGACCATGCCTAGCATAAACATTCCTATTCATACGCGTTGGAACAATCCGTTTGGTCACATGAGTTGTAGAACAAAATTTGCACCACTTTGTAATTTTCCACTGCTTCTATTTGACACTTTTTCCATCAATTGAAAACTGGACACTACAGGAAAACCACTCCAACATAACAAAAACTGAGAGAGGTTATTGTAGAGGGGCCCAACATAATCCCATAGGATTAGACAAGAAGTTTCTAAGCATCATGGTGTCTGAGTAACCTCATACTGAAGTTTGCAGCCATTTTGCCCTTTGAACCCTTAAGGAATTGATCTGGTTGAACGTAGCTAGAAGCGATTCCGCATGTTTGGCTGGGAAAGAGGACCATGCCTAGTGTAAAAATTCCTATTCAAATTTGTTGGAATAGTCCATTTGGTCACACGAGTTACAGAACGAAAGTTGCACCACTTTGAAACTTTCTACTACTTCCATTTGACACTTTTTCCATCAACTGAAAACTGGACACTACAAGAAAACTACTCTGAGATAATGAAAACAAAGAGAGGTTATTGTAGAGGGGCCCAACACAATCCCATAGGATTAGATGAGAAGTTTCTAAGTGTCACGGTGTCCGAGTAACTTCATGCTGAAGTTTGTAGCCATTTTTCCCTTTGGACCCTTAAGGAATCAATCTGGTTGAACGTAGCTTAGAGTGATTTCGCGTGTTTGGGTGATAAAGAGGACCATGAATAGCATAAAAATTCCTATTCAGATGTGTTGGAACAATCCGTTTGGTCTCACGAGCTGCAGAACAAAAATTGCACCACTTTGCAACTTTCCACTACTTGCATTTAACACTTTTTCTATCAACTGAAAATTGGACACCACGAGAAAACCACTATGAGATAATGAAAACCAAGAGAGATTATTGTAGAGGGGCCCAAAAAAATTCCATAGTATCAGATGATAAGTTTCTAAGCATCACAGTGTCCGAGTAACCTCATGCTGAAGTTTGCAACCATTTTTCCCTTTGGACCCTTAAGGGATCGATCCAGTTGAACGTAGCTCAGAGGGATTCCGCATGTTTGGGTGTGAAAGAGGACCATGCCTAGCATAAAAATTCCTATTAAGATGTGTTGGAATAGTCTGTTTGGTCATACGAGTTGGAGAACAAAAGTTGCATGACTTTGCAACTTTCCACTGCTTGCATTTGACACTTTTTCCATCAACTAAAAACTAAACACCATGGGAAAACCACTTCGAGATAATGAAAACTGAGAGAGGTTATTGTAGAGGGGCCCAACACAATCCCATAGGATTTGATGAGAAGTTTCTAAGCATCACGGTGTCTGAGTAACCTCATGCTAAAATTTGCATCCATTTTGCCCTTTGGACCCTTAAGGGATCGATTCAGTTGAACATAGCTTTGAGCGATTCCACGTGTGTGGGAAAATTATGAAACCTAGTGGAATGGTGGATTTAGGGGTCCTCTTCATGTTGCAATTTTTTTCAGAGCAAAAGATGGAGGTTTGCAAAAGTTATCTGATGCCCTAGGTTAGTTTTTCCCTTGTAAATGTATGAAAATGGTCTTTAGAATGCACTTTGGATAATTTTCTAATATGTTACTACAGTGTTGGCAGTCAAGAAAATTGAGTTCTAGTGATGCCCTAGGTCAGGTATGTGAGTTTTCCTAGATAAAATGAAGGCTATAGGTTGTGTATTGGTGAATTTGTGAAGGGACTAAGTGTAGAAATGTTTGGAGGGTCTGTGCAGACCTGGGCAAAGACGTTTTGAACTTTGGTTTGAGTTTTTGTGGCCAGTAGAGTGGAGTTACAGATAAACCCTAGGTTTTAGGGTGAAATAGGAGGGTTTGCTAGAGTAGCACCTTAGAAGAGCTGTACCGAAGAATTGATCAAAGAATTTATGGTTTTGTAACACAATTTGAGACTGTCTAAGAGATCTTGTGGTGGCAAGAAGTTTAAAGAGTACTTTGTGTGTAAAATTGGGCTAATTCTAGTAGCCTTTGAGCAAGGTGACTTGAAGTTTCTTTGTGTTGTTGCATAATAATCTCATGTGTAAGCTTGGTTTAGTGTTTTTGATGATGTATGGATGCTATTTGGATGATGATTTGGTATTCTTACAACCTTCTCTAAAGGACAGGTCTATTTGTTGTTACTGGTGAATTGGGAAGCCATAGTGTTGATTTGATGAAAGTTGTGTTGGAAACTTGAATCTGAGTTGAAACTTGATTCATTGAGCTTGATTATGTGTTCCTCCACCTTGATATTGAATCATAGGGGTGTTGGGGTGTGCCTTGAAAAGTTGAAAGCTTCCTCATGTAGGCCTAGTTAAGCCTTGTTTATGGCTTGTAAATCAATCTTTTGATATGTTTGTTTTGGGTGTTTGATCTTGTGCTTTTGGGAAATTTTGGAGGATTGCATTAGGAGTATAAAACCATGTTTCATTGACTAGTTAATTCCTTTAATCATTTTTTATTTTGACTGTCCTGGTCGGTGAATGTTGCAAAGTTGCATGGGCTTGTGTAGAAGCCATGGAAGAGTGGATATTTTTGGGTGTAAGGCCTATTTTTTTGGTCATGTTGTGTTGTGTGAAGAGTGTTTACATCATCCCCAAGCCCTATTGAGATGTCTGGTTGTATGAGTCAAGTTGAGTGGTCAAGTTGCATTGTTGAGAGGAATAGTGAAGTTGATGTGTGCATATAGAGTATTTGAGAGAAGCTTTTGAAAAGGAAGTTGCTTCCCCTACTACTCTGCATCATAGTGGTATCAAAGCTTCAAGGAGTAGATTTTTTTTCATTTTTCAGGTTGTGAAGAGAAAGGAAGAAGTGAAGAGTTTGGTACTCAAATATTCCTCCAAAGAACAAAGATATGGCTAAAGAGATGAAGAAGATGAAGGACAAACATGCTAGAGAAATCAGAGAGTTGGAGGAAAGAATCATAGCCTTGGAGAAAAAAAAAGAAGGGATGTGGAAGAGAGTGAATCAGATGAAGAAGAAGATGATGAGTTTGAAGAAATGGAAGAACTTGATCTAGAAGACCAAAGGATTGCAAAGTTGGTAAGGGCAGTTAGAGATGACAAGCCTAAGGTAAAAATTGATGTTCCTAAATATGGTGGAAGTTTAAATGATGAAGAAATACTCGAATGGATTGCTACATTAGATAATCATTTTGAATGTGATGAGGTTCTTGAGGAGAAAATAGTAATGATTGCAAAGAAAAAGTTGCAAGGCCATGCTTTGGTATGGTGGGATTACTTTCAATTTGAGAGGAGGAAACAAGGCAAGTCTAAAATCACCTCATGGGACAAGATGATATCAAAAATCAAAGGTAAATTCTTACCCAAGGATCATTAAGTTCAAATGTTTAAGAAATTGAAGAGCTTAAGAAAAAAAGAAATGGATATTAAATCTTATACTAGGGATTTTTATAAATTAAGTTTAAGGTTTGGTCATCATGAAAATAAAGATGAAAAAGTTGCAAGATATATTGGTGGTTTGACGTTAAACATACAAGATGAATTGGTTTTGGCTAACCATAGGAGTGTAGAGGATTGTTATCAAATGGAAATTAGAGTGGAGGAGAAGCTTAAGAGGAGACAAGAGAAATCAATGAGAGGAAGAGGTGGTCTGGTGCAGGAGCACCTTGACTCTGAAAACAAATTTGTAAAGATTTGAGTTTTCAAAATATGAAGGAATTGTAAGGACATTCTAAGTCATTGAAAGGTATTTAGGAAGTAAATAGAGTCAAAATACAAAAAAATGTCAATTTTGTCCCTAGGTGATAAGGTTTTCAAAATTGTTCATTTGTTGTCAAAATTGTGAAAAGGAAAAAATAAGAAAAAAGAACACAAAAATCAGAATGTGAAGAGACAAAGTGGGAGAGGAAAGATTTTGGTCAATTGGAAACTGAAAAGGCACTTTCATAACTATTGTAAAAGCTATAAAAAACATGAAAAGGCATGGAAAAAACAAAAGTTGAGTCTTTGTAATCAGATTTTGAAATAAAATCCCCTGTTTATGAGTTTGCAACACTTTCTCCATGGCTTTTATTTTATATTGGTAATTTAGGAACTTTAAAAGTTTAAATCCTTGTCTAATATCATTTTAGGTAGAGTTAGTTTCATTCAAAAATAATTTGGAAGGTTAGTTTTGAGAAATAAAAGAAGGAAAAGTAGTTTTCTGTGTCCTGGGTAGTGATCCTCACTCTGTGATTTTGAGTCTTATAAGGAAAATATTCTCCATCCCACCATTATAGGCTAGTAGAATGGTGGGATGGATGGTTTTTTATGTTTATTTAACATGTTTTTGAGTGGAAAGTGTGTCAAAAAGTAACAGGGAAGTCGTGGATATGAAGATAGCTGCTGCTCCAAGAGGAAAATTTGAGTTTTCCATATGAAAGATGGTGCCTACAAGTTGGAACAGTTGGAATAGCATTTGTTTTGATAAGGATGAGGGTTATTATGTTTAGGAAGACTTATTTATAGGTGTTTGCAATAGTGGCAGGTGATTTGGAGGTTTGTAGATTATATTTCTTAAAAACCCTCACTTGCTTGTGCTTTAAAAGCCTATAAACAAGGGTTTACTATTTAATTATATTGTTGGGAATTTATTACCTTTAAGATTAATGATTTGTGAGTTTTAACCTGTATAAAGATTTTTTATGGTTGGTAAGTTATTTGGGGTTGTTTTATAGGTGTCTCCTTTGTTAAATTGGGCTATTTGGGGCTCTTTAGTAACAAATAAGTCAGGACAACAGGCGTGTGTTCCAAAACAAGTGTACCTAAAAATGAGATATATTTTTAATGATCAAAATGGGTACTCAAAAATTTATTTATCCTATATAGATTCATTATAGTTTGCAAGTTGCACTCGATTTGGTGTTTTGGCAAATTTTTGCCTTTTGAATGTAAGAAACTGAGATTCTGTGTAGACAATGATTTAAGTGTTTGGTTTGGGTTTGTAACTATATAAATGATGATGAAAAATGTGACTCAAGGTTTGGAAGAAGTACTGAAGCAAGGTTTTTCATTTTAATGTCTTGAACAATGTGGAATCATGGTGTTTTGAGTAAGCAAAATGGTGTTTTGACTACTAAAAGTAAGGAATTTGATAAAACAACGTTTGTGAATATGATCTTGATATGTTTTCAATTAGAATGATGATGATTACAGTGTCATGGAAGTTTTATAACATGTTTGAAAGGAGAAGTGAATGAGTGGTGGTCTTTTTGCCTTGATTGAATCAAGTTAAATGGATGGTAATAGTGAAAGTTGTAGTGATTCAGAATTTCTAATAGTGTTATAATGAATTTGATGAAAGTGTGGATTGTTGATTTGAAAAATTGATGATTGGTAGCCTTGTAGTCCAAAGTGAATTTGATGTATTTAGTTGAGTTGATAAGTGAAATTTGTGAAATGAATAGTGAATTTTGAAGAATTTGTCAATTGATCTTCTCCAAGATGAGTTTGGGGCAAAAGTTCCCTGTGTTTGTGTTGTTTAGCAATTGATATTGCATCAAATTGGTATCAGAGCTGGTTTTGCAATCTGATATTGCATCATGGTCCTAATGCAAGAGGAAGAGGAATGATTTCTACATCAAAGCAGCCAAATGAAGATCAAGAAGGAGCAAACAAAGGTAAAGATCACAATGTTGATTCTAGAGGTGGTTTTGGTTTTAGAGGTAGAGGAAGGTATAGTGTTGGTAGAGGTACTAATGATTTTGTAGGAAGGTACTACACATGCAATGAGTTCATCCATCCTTCATGGAAATGTCTTGAGAGGGTTGGTAGTTCATCAAGTGGAGACAAGAATATTGATAGGAGAGCACAATTGGTTCAAGAGGAGGAGTGTGAAAGCCATTATTCTGCAAGTAAGAAGATAGATCCTAAAGTAGGGGAAATTTTGATGGTGAGAAAGAAAATCTTGACAGCAGCAAAAGAGGAAGTACCTTTGCAAAGGAAAAGTTTCTTCAACAGTAATTGTAAGTGCAAGGACAAGATATGTAGAGTGGTCATTGATTCTGGCTCAACTGAAAATATGGTGTCAATGTGAAATGGTAAACAAGTTAGGCTTGAAAATAATTCCTCATGAATGTCCTTATAAAATTTCATGGTTAAATGATGACCAATCTTTATTGGTGAATGAAAAGGTCGTTGTAGACTTTCAAATTGGTGTTTATCATGATAGTGTTGTTTTTGATGTGCTTCCAATGGATTGTTGTCATCTCCCATTAGGAAGACCTTTGGAAATATGACAAGAGGGAATTGTATGATGGTGGGAAAAATACCTACACCATAGTCAAAGATGGTTATTCTTTTGTTTTAACTCCTCTTGTAGAAGATATCAAAGGTAAAGAACAAGTAATAATGTGTGGTAGGAAGGAACCTATAAATGCAATGAAGGAGAATTTTTTTTGATGTTGTTACCTATCCTAGGACTGATAATGTACAGGCAGCAGGTGTGACTATAAACACAGGGGTGAAAAGTGCTTTGACAAGGAATTTGCATAAAAGTATTGTTGTAGGGACCATTGAATGTCCTATAGTTAAGAGTAAGGAATAGGTTTCAAATCATCTTAGCATCCGTACAGACCGTACAACAACAAGAAAAGTGAGAAAAAACCAGTAAATTTCTAGAAAATAACATTCTTATTGATAAAAAATGGGTTACAAATCAACCAAAAACCTCTCCTTCAAGGAATTGAAGGTTATTATACATGTAAATCTCATTACAATACCTTAGGTATGAGCTGTTCTCATAGATATTTTACAATGTCACTCATGTACATTGGAGATTCTCTTCTAATGTCTACATCATAGGTTCTCATTTAGAGGTTAACTTCAAATGAGTAACTTGAGATTTCCTCGCAAAGATTCACACATTCTTTTATAATGGCTTCAAATCAAAATTGAGATTTGTCAAGATCATCAAAATAAAGGATGGCTCAAAAATCAGCATATTCTTTTATGTTGCATTGCTTTTTTGGCTGAGATTCTCTTTGATGGCTCAAAAATCAACATTTTCTTCAAGGAGGGACCAATCAATTTTTACTAGTTTAGTTACAAATACGTAGAGGAAAAGAATAAAAATAAATAGCTCATCCAAAATAGATGGAAGGCACTTACAGATAGGCATGACAGTCTCTCAACTTAGTCAGTCTTGGTCATACATCTTCACTGGGAGTTCCAAGATACCTATTTCACACAACACCTCTCATGAATATAATTTCTTGAAATTCGAGATGCTCTTATAATGTCTACATCATAGGTGGTCATGATAAGGTTAACTTCAAATGAATAACCTAAAATTCCCTCACTAAGCTTCACACACACTTTGTTAATGGCTGAAAATCATAATTAAGATTTGGCTTGATAATCAAAATAGGGATGTTGCATTGCTTTTATGCCTGCGATTCTCTTGGATAGCTCATAAAGCTGCATTTTCTGCAAGGGGACACCATTCAATGTTTACTGGGTCACTTACAAATACACAAAGTAAAATAAGACATGATAGCATTGGCATCAAACAAATTAATGTGGATACAAGTATAAATTAATAAGAACCATCAAGTGCATATACTTACAAATTAATCTAATGAACCATCTGGATCTGCTCTACTCTTTATTGTGTCAAGTATTTCCTCATGGTCAGACTCATGGCCCTTCTGCAAGGTCTTGTTCAAAGGTCTGCCCCCATATTTTCTCAAATGAACATTAGATGCCACAAGAAGGTTCGAGTAATGAAGAATCTTACAATGCGTGTCAAATTCCTCAAACAACCAATGTTTAACACTCTTATGTGGGTACCTTCCAAGCCACGTTCTAGTAACAACAACTGAGCTTGTAGGGTATTCGATGTTTTCTCCATCTATAACTGGGGCTTCCAATTTCTTTTAAGCCTCAACACAACGACATAAGTAATAGTCTGTTCCCTCTTTGTTTTCTTCATCTGCAATAACTGCATAACCATGCCCTGCATTGATATGTGCATAAAATCACTCGAAATTAATCAAAATTACAAATACAGTACCAAGTAAGATAACAATATGGAATTTGAAAAACTAAGCAAGTAGATATATTACTTGGTTGAACTAGATCTAATATGTGGTCAAAGTCAACCGATGATTCCATCTATGTTAGTTCCAATGCCTTTAGAGGGCGATATGTGTGAAGTGGGGTAAGATAACTTGTCAACCATTTTTGAACCCACTCCCCTGACTCTCAATCATTCTAGGCTTGCATTGTACATGAAAAAAAGCATGCCATCTTATGTGTATTGATATTCCATGAACCTGCTTTTAAGCTAAGGAAAGAGTGTAGCTCTCTCGATCCTGTTAGTGTACAAAAATCCTCATATGGTGCAATGTTAGTATTATCCATCAACCAAAAAAAACTAGGAAGACGTACCTTCATTACCTAAACCCATCGAAGCATTACACCACTTGACGATTGAACTTGCATCTGTCAACTTTGCATTGTCTTTATACTTTAACTCTTCTTGTGCTAATGCTCTTTTCATGCATGCTCCTGCACCATCATGCTCCCCTTTCCATGCCCAACCTCACAAAAGTTCCACATATGTTGAACACCTATAGTGAGATGCATCTTGCACAACTAATAGAACATGCACACATTCTTGAACCGTGTTGCGCAGTTATCCGACCATATTATATGTTGATTGTATGCTATGCCCCTCTGAGCCAAATCATTATAGAATATCTGGAAGCAACCTTGCACAAGCTCTGGAGAATGTGTGCGATCATCACTCATATAAAAGTGATATTCCCTCAATACCTTCCTTTGGTCCTCTTTCCTATCAGCTGCATGAATGAATGCTATGTGCATAAATATCGAAACCTATGTGGAGTTGTAATATTGTGGCTGCACCTCACACTGTGGCTATTGAGTGTAGTTCTCTGCAAAGTCAACCACTGATACTATGCTACCAACTAGAAAGGTGTCCTTTCAAATCTTGAATTGTGTGTCTAGCCATCAGACTCTATGGGTATGCCTTGCATACTCATACACTAGATTCTCACGAAACGTGGACATAAACTGATACACTAGAATCTTCTCAATAACCATATCACACCTTTTTGCTTGAGACCCATCTTTTGTAGTGTATGCCACTATTTTATACTTCCCAAAATCTACTATTTTATGCCCCACCTCATTTGTGCTTTCCATATGTTGACATACTCGCATTCGTTGCAAGCCACCACAATGTTCGCATGAACCATCCAAGCATGTTCTCCTGTAGAATATTTGGCCATCCTCTATTTGACATAATTTTTTTGATAAGAACTCTCTTGAAGATTTTGGTGGGGCTTCTATGCCACAACTACAAAACATCATTATTATGCAAATCTAAACATATAGAATGGTAAACATCATAATGGCTAGTGAATTCAATATGTAGTCTACAACAAGTAGTGCATGTGCGATTTATCTTGACATAAAAATGTTTAAGCATTTTAAAGAATCTTTGAGAAATAATAATTTGAGGATAAGCATTTTGAAATTTATGAAAAAATTTGGTTTGAGTCATATCCAAAAAATGCTTTGGATGTGGCTCATGGTTTTGACTACCGATTCTCCTTCTTACGACATCCCTTTGATTTGGAGATGGCCTTGTCTTAATCTTCCAATAATCTTCAATTAGTGTTCTCAATGAGACAACAAATTTTCTATCTTTATGTGGCAGTCTTCTTGAGAATTCCCATAATTCATTTGAATCGGTGCCCTCAATTCTTTGCCACCTTTGATCGACTCTTGATAAAGTTTTTCTACTAATTCCCATTTGTTCACTTGTCTTTTTAATGAGACAAGATCTCTTTGTTTGATAGCTTACCAAAGTTGATGTAATGACACATTGGTTGACATTACTATCCTTTGAGCATGAGGTCTTACCCACACTCTCATACGCATCCATTATATTCTTCACAATAGTGTTTTCACTTGATGCATTCGATGTTCTCAAGCCGAGTCTTCATGATGTTTCTATACTTTAAACCCTGCATCATTTGAACAAATAGTTGACATATTCCGGTCTCATTTAGCCTTTCAAAGAATATTTTCCAAATCTTATCAGCATATCTTCTACAAGTGCATTATGGAATCTTACCTTCCATGTGCTACAAAATATCCTCATCACTATTAATCAAAAACTTAGGCTTTCTACTCAAAATTCTAGGTGGTGTTCTCTTAGGTACATACATCTCAACATTAGAAATTTCATCAATATTTAATTGAGGTGGGCTAGATTGCATACCTTTGACCGAGGGTGGAATAGAATACATACTTTGAGGTTCACATGGGGATGATGGCATACCTTGTTCATCAAATCCAATTGATGATGTACTCTCAACTTTAGATGTGGTGGATGGTGTCCAACCATACTCACTTGTGGTAGATGGTGTCCCTCAATATTCACTTGTGCTTAATGGCGTCCCTTCGTATTCACTTGTGGTAGAGGGTGTGTCTCCAACTACGGTATCTGCATCTCCCCTAGCACAACTCTTTCACATTCGTTCCCTTTGTGCTGCCAATTTCTTTTCTCTTTTTGACGGTTTAGGTTCCTCTTCATGTGGCTTTTTTCGTCAATTGTTCCCAATTTATGTTTTTCACGATATTCCCTCATCCATTTTTTCTCTTTATCTCTGAAGGCTTGGAGCTGATCATCTGTTAGTTTTTTCCTTTTAACAGTTCACTTCTTCAACATGATGAATAATTTTACCTGTGCAAAAAGTGCTAAGTCAAGTCAAGTTAACTAATAGTGAAGGCTTGTAAAAGTCTATTAAAGAGAGAGACCAACAATCACCTCTTTCAAATGTTAGTTTTCAAAGTTTAAGAGGTTTGTTTTTGAGTATGATATTGTGAAAGATGGAATCAAGTTCAAGCTAACCCCATTGCAGGGAGATGATAGGGAACACAACAAAATGGCAAGGATAGTGATGATGGGAAGGAAGGAGTTCCTCAAGCATGAGGAAGATAAACATGGTGAAGGTACAACTACTTACACAAAGAAAATAGTAAAGGCAGAAAAAGTAGACAAAGGAGTAATGTTAGAAAGGAAAAAGGATGGAGAAATAGTGATAAGAGAAAGGGAATCCTTTATACATGATCTAGAAATGTTTGCCAAGCAAGTTGGAGACAAGAAAAGGGCTGATTTTAGTCAAGAAAAGGCAGGAACAGGTGTAGGACAGTCTAATATTGTCAAAATAGAGGTATGCAAACCTGATGAAAATAAATTTGAGGTGAAGAACCTTGGGGAAGAGACCCTAATGCAAGGAAAAGGAAAGATAAGTGGAGACAAGATAGAGAAGAGGTGAGAATGGCCTAATAAGGTCATGGTGGAAGAGATGGATTGTCCAATGAAAGGGCAAGATGGAAAGCAACAAAATGATGACAAAGAAGATGGAAGACCACATGATGAGAAGGTATCAGAGGCAAATGGAAAGAAGGAAAAGGTAAAAGAGTGTGGATGGATTGAGGAAATCCATGAAGGGCTTGTCAAGAATAAAGAAATTATGATAGGGGCAGTGTTGTGTCCCTTGCAGATAAAGAGAGACAAGGAGCAGAGAAGCATTGTAGAAATAGTGACATTTAAATCAAAATATATAGAGGTAAAGGGAGATTTGATTCAAAGTCTAGATGCAAAGAACCCATGTATGGGGCAAGAAAAAGAGGACAAGAAAAAAAGTTAGATGCAGGTCATAAAAATGGAAGTTGCAAAGAGCCTAGATAAAAGGCCAGTGGAAGAATGTATGATAGTTGAGGATAAAGATAAGTGCGTGGAAAGCATGGTAGATGTAGTAAGTGGTCCACTAAAGGGACAAGAAGACCAAGAGCCTAAAAATATAGTGTTGGAAAAGAGTTTAGTGGAGGATAAGAGATCAGAGGATGTGATGCATCAAGTGGAATGGAAAAAAGTAAAGGAAAGGTCTGAGATAGAGTTTGTAGAAGGTGCAGTCACCATAAAAGGTGAAATTGTAAATACAAAGTGTTTGACTGACTCAAAAATGGAAGAGACTAAGGACAAGATGTTTATAAAGGTTGTCCAAGTGAAGGATAGAGGAAAGGTGAGAGTGGGATCTCCAAATGAAATGGAGAAGAAAGCAAAAGATGAGGCTAGGATAGTGGATGGTCCTAGATGGATAAGAGTACTAATGTGGAAATTGTATGCAGTTGTGGAAATGGCTCCTAGATGGGAGAACCTGAAGCAGATGGTGAAGAGGATGGATAAGAGGAAAAGAGTGAAGGGAGTGCTTTATTACTTCCTTGTTTTCATGACCATGTTGATGGAGGTGAAGAAAAGGGTGAAAAATAAAAGAAGAAGGATAGAGAGTGGACTGTTTGGAAGTAAGTGACACCATGGAACAAGTTAGGAGCAATTGGATGCAACCATAGATGATAGGACAAAGCAGGAAGGTGTAGGTTCAAGGTGATCATTCAAGAGAGGAATTATTTTTCAAGGACAAGGCCAAGCCTAAGTTGAAGATGAAGGAAAGAGGGAGCAATGGCAGGAACAAGGAGGATCATCAAATATTTGTTGTAGGTCAAGGTGTTACTGAATTCTAAGAGACTTGGAAAGCTTTCATGGCTAGATGTATGGTGCAGGAGCACCAAGGATAGCAAGGACCATTAGGTGGTCAAGTGATGAAATTTTTCTTTGTAATCATGATTGTGATGTAATAAGGTCTCAAAAGACCATTAGGAAGTGTTTTGAGTCATATTAGGTTGATAGTTTTATGAAGTCGCCATGTCTTGACAAATGTTGTCAATATGATGGAATGAAGCCTTCAATGGAATACACATGAAAAAACCTATAAGATGGAAATGTAAAGGTAAAATTAGTGTGATGAGGCCATCATAAGGTCATTAGAATAGGTTGAAAGTTAGTTTTAGTGTCAAAAAGTGAAAAAAATGCAAAAAAAAGAAAAAAAAAAATCTAGATTTTTGAAAAAGGGAATTGAAAGGTCAAATTGTTAAAG
>VDFB02110402.1:24637-63530 GCA_007258455.2 Sequoia sempervirens
ATTTTTGGTGATGCAAGATTGCCCTTACACCACTGGATGCTCCTGCATCAGAAATTCTCTTCTTTTGTTCCTTCTCTTTTTTCTTTGTCCAATCTCGAAAATATATCTTTTTGACACTATTTAAAGACCTTGGGGAAATAATTATGGCCATTTGAAATTGTATAGGCTTCCCATGTCTGCTTGCATTACCTTCATATGGCCATACATTGGAAGCCATGCCCCTTCATCACCAATATTCTTTTGCACACAATCCATGTCTTAAAGGGGACCAAAGGTACCAAGAGGCCTGTAAGAGTCCTCATGTGTCAAATCATATTCATTTTGAAACCATTAATGATGTCTTGGGTTGTGCAAGAAGGTGGGCAATTTTTTTTGTTTGAACGACATATTTTTAAGACTTTGCATACTAGAGGGGATGAGGGGAAAAAATACCATAAATTTTTAATAGGCATGATGGTATAAGAAATTTTGAAAGCCAAAAATAAAACTTGTCGAGGAAGGCATGCTAGGGATGACAAGTTAGACAAGCATGATAAAATGTGAAATTCTAAAATCTTGAAATTTGCAAAGTTGGATTTTTGGAAAGGAAAGTTGGAAGTTGAGGAAAGGATGCATGAATGACCAAATCCATAATCTCATATTTCAAGGAAAATAAGCTTAGAGGGGAAAATCAGACAAGTGTCGAGGAAGAAATGCTAGCCCAATGACAAGTTAGATATGCATATGATAGTATGAGAAACTTTGAAATCCTAAATTTTACAACTTGTGGGATTTTTTGGAAGGAAATTTTGTATTTGAGGAAAGGATGCATGAATGCCCAAACCTAGAATCTCAAATATCAAGGAAAATGGGCTTAGAGGGTAAAATCAGACTCGTCGAGAAAGGAATACCAAGGATGACAAGTTAGATAGGCATATGATGGTATAAGAAACTTTGAAATCTCAAAATTTTCAAAGTGGGGTTTTTGGGAAGGAAATTTGGTAGTTGAGGAAAGGATGCATGAATGACCAAACCTAAAATATCAAATTTCAAGGAAAATGAGAGAAAAAATGGGCTTGTTGAGGAAGTCATGTTAGGGATGACAAGTTAAACATGCATGGTATGAGAAACTCTAAAATCCCAAAAATTATAAAGTGGGATTTTTGGAGATGAAAGTTGGCAGTTGAGGAAAGGATGAATGAATGACCAAACCCAAAATATTAGATTCAAGGAAAATGGGATCAATGGAGAAGATCATACTTGTTAAGGAAGGCATGCCAGGGATAACAATCAGACATGCATGATACACAAGCATAACATTATGAGAAACTCTAAAATTCTAAATTTGGAATGTTGGATTTTTAGGAAGGAAAGTTGGCAGTTGAGGAAAGGATATATGAATGACCAAACCCAAAATCCCACATTTCAATTAAAATGGGCTTAGAGGGAAAAAACATACTTTTCAAGGAAGGCATGCTAAGGATGACAAGTCTAATAGGCATGACAATATGAGAAACTTTGAAATCCAATTTTTTTTAAAGTGACCCAAATAAAAGAAAAAATAAAGGCATTGGTCCCACAAAAGCACCATAAAACAAATTTTACTAAGTATATTTGATAAACACACTTTGAACGAATACCCTTAGACAATTACTCAACATAGGGGAACCAATTGAAGACTTCTCATATTTTTTTATTAACAAAGGGTGGATAGGATCAAATACACAACTTATGGATCACAACAAAGAAAAAAATAGACACATAAGAGTCAAGTGCCAACACATTGTATCTTTGATTTTAATGCATATTTCCACATTCTTTAATGGGGTATTAAGGGCATAGAAAATTTAAAAAGATTATAGGGAAAATTTCATATTTAGTCACAAGGTTTTGATTTCTAGTTTTGGGTATGAATATTTGGTATTGTATTGATATGGGTTTACTCAATATTTGTAAAAAAAAATATTATAAGCTCTAAATAATTAATATAAAGTATATATATTTTTACCTTAAGATTGAGAATCTTTGGGTGTATTATGTTCATCTATAGATGTGTTTGTGATTAGTTGATTAGCATAAGGATTGTAAAATCCTCACAATGATTTTGTGAAGTATCTTTTCTAAATAATAAAATAAGTATTCATATTTATTCAAACATTATTAATCATTGCTCATTTAATAGTTTGCAATTCCAAATATATTTCTAAATATACATCTATAGAACCTGGTCTGCTCATGTATTCTTAATGATATAGTCTTTTGTGGGACTTTCATTAAGATGTCTTTGTTTGTTTTTATTGTTACATTTTTTGAGTGATTCAATAAGTTTGTGCCCAAATGGAGATAGGAACTAATCTATTATTTTATCCATATTTCATCATCTTAACACATTAAAACAAACTAAGAATTACAATAATTTTTAATTTGTTTTGTTCTAGGTTCTTTTCAACTGTCATGTGTGAAAGTGCATAGCAACAATAGGATGGAAGAAAATAAGAATTTTACCAATTTGTTCAAGTCTAAAGATAAAAATGTAATCCTAAGGCATTTGAATCCCCTTAAAACTCTTCTAGATTTGAATTTTTTATAATAGACAATTTTATAGGAGTGCTATCCTTCTCATGAATCTCATGGTTCTCCTTTGCCACAACATACACTCTCACCAACCCTCTACTACTTCACAACCATGTGGTTAATGTGATTCAAGTAGGTGGAATGAAGAATTTCCTAGATTATCATTAATAGTTTTCCCTATCATGAATGATAATCTAGATGACATTGACTAAGAGTAGACTACTGAAAGGTAAAAGTTCAAAGTTGTGACACACTTTGAGCCAACTTAGAGATTTTGGGACTAAATAGATACCAAATATTTAAGAAAAAAATATTTGGTTCAAAACACTTTTAATCAAAACTCTTTAGTTTTTAGCCATACATAGAGTATGCATTTTCTTAAAAATATAAAATTACTAAATCTAAAAATGTAGATTTAAAAATATATATTTAATTTTAATAATTGTTAGTAATTAATTTTGTAATTTTACATATAAGAGTCAAACATGATCTTTATTTATTTGTCATACAAGATGTTTGATCATGATCCATGCGTAAGATACAACAATGAAAACAAATAAAAATCTTTGATAAATAAATGGACATAGATTAAAAATAAGATCTAACAATGAAACATAACCAAAAGAAAGATAGATGATTAGAAATCTGAAAAGTAACAAACAATGAAACCCAAACCCTATGATCTAAAATGAAAAATGAAAAACAATAAAAAATATCAAAGATGTAACAACAAAGTAGAAAGATAAATATGACACAAAAATCTAATAAGTGTGCAATCAAACAAGTTCAAAGCATTTCATTCTACTCTAATAAACGTGTAATAGAGAAAAATATAAAAGGAAGAACCATTTGATATCAAATTGAATACCATAAAACAAGAATACAGGTGTTATATCATTTATAATTAAGGTAAAGCGAGCATCATACATATTTCCAATCTCAAAAACAAAAGTCTCTGAAGACGGAAACCTATTTAAAAAAAATTCCAGCACCGTTCTCTAAGAGCTCTAGGTAACTAATTTTTTTAAAAAACACGAGTCACTCGAGATAAATGGTAGACCTGTAATATTTTGGCAACAATTAGGTCTCCTTAACTGCAGATGTTCCGTGGACGGGTATCATCAATACCGATGCCTTTCTGAAAGCCGGCACAAAAATTGTCCCTAACAAATTCACACACAATAGAAACTTTTTCCAGGATACGTTTGCCCCGGGTTGGCGGCTGTAGTCGTTTAATACGAGGATGGGATAGACCATGAAATTCCAATGCAGCACAGTTCATGTCTAAATAGACTGCTCCACCCCCAAGCCCCTCACACCAATATTTCCATTTTAGGGTCTTCGTTTGGCAGTTCATGCAATCGTAGTTTCCCTCGTCAGCCACACACCGGAAAGTATGACCTTGATACTTACTATGGGAGAAAGAAAGTGGAAGCGCCAAACACAGTGGGTGAAACTGTAAATCTTCCTCGCGGGACTTAAACACAAACCCTAAAAGTGCCTCTCCGCAAGCGTCGCACTCCTGTCGTTTATTAGATTTGGTGTGAAAATATAACGGGCGCAGGGGATAACAAGGATGTACGGATCTAACAGGCAAATATGCACACGGCCCGTGTAACACGAATTCGGGGCAGGTTTGGCACTCATATCCAACATTGGCTCCAAGTGCTTTGCATCCATTGCATTTGTAAAGTGGAAGATCTTGCTTCCGATGCAGATCATGGTGATGGCGGTAAATATCCGAAACCTCTTCTGGTTCTTCTTGACCTTTCAAAACCTCTTTTCCAGTTCCTGAGGGATAGTCGTCGCGGCTACGGATCAAAACCTTTTCTACATTTCCTGAGTGTGTTCCATTCACCTGTGGGTTGTATGCCATTGTTGGACAAGCTATGGTAAGTTAATACCTATTTCCTAGGACTGAACGGCTTCCTTTAGGCTCTTTAGACAGGGGAGATTTTGCCTGAAGAATCTTATCAATACCACACACAGAAATTCCAGCAAACCAAAAACTATTCTATTGTTTAAAAGATGAAAACTAAGCTGTAGAACAGCATACATATATCATGTTTAAATAGAATAATAGCCTTATAGAGTTCGCAGCCTCCAAAAAGGAAAACAGGTTTTAAAACAGAAAAAACTAATAAAAACAATACACTTTACATGCATTAGCATGCAGTAAAGATTTAGGAAGTTTTAAAACAAAAAACAAAGCAAACTTAAATTTCTAGGTTTTAAAACAGAAAAGACTAATAAAAACAATACACTTTACATGCATTAGTAAAGATTTTAGGAAGTTTTTAAAAAAAATACAAAGCAAACTTAAATTTCTAGATTTTGCGTCAACTGGAGATTATACTTATCAGCATCGATTATCCACTATTTGCAGCAGTTATCCAGCTCTAGAAGGCAGCTGCATGGATGACCCCATAGACCCTAATTTCAGTTTAAATTTTTCGATTAACTTTAACTCCCTGTTCAGTACGCTGCTGATAAAAAAAATCTAAAACATGAGATGACTCACAGTTTAATTTTTAATACACTTGGTCAAAATAAAATCAAAATAAATCCATTTAGTTATGCTTAATAATCATATATTTTTTACACTCTATAATATAAAAAATAAAACAAAATTTAGTTTTACAATTTTAACATCAATGTTTAAATATTATATCATTGAAATAAAAATATCCATTAATATCATATAAAAAAATCTCAACAAATACTCCCAATTTAGTCCATTTTAATCCTACTCAATCAGTTAACTGTTGTTCGCCTTTTTTTTAGGAGTGCTGGTTTCATTCAATAACAGTTAACTAGCATTGAAACAACAATTAAGTTGAGTTAAGTAATGAAGTTAAATCAAGGATAGGCATCATCTATTTTGGTTTTTATTTTGATGAAGTGAATTAAAAATTTAATAATTAAATAAATATATCAAATTAATTAAAATTGCAGTCAAATTGATCAATTCATGAAACACATAAACTATAATGGGTACATACATATGATGTAAAAGATGAACAAGAAACTAGTTTATTGTTTGATGTAAGACCCTCCTTTATCCCTATTATTGATAATGAAGCTACTATTGGTTATTTGTATGAGAATGACATATTTGTCTACACTTGGTGATAGTACTTTTAAGAAGAAAATTAGTGTATTTAGTGATTTTTATTTTGAAGACCTTTCCTTTTAACATTGTGAAGATGGTGATCACATTATACATATGAAAACCTTTTTCTTTGGTACAAGGCTCTTTGTCTTCCTCATGTAGAGTGTGCTTCAATTAGATCACAAAAAAATGTTGTTGCAATTACTAGGGAAGAAGATTTGTCTCATAGGTCTTACTTTAGCAATACATGTGACACAAAAAATTGCCAAGATGATCTTGAAATATAGAGGAAATTTGAGGAACTTGATTCTTCACATGAAGTTTCTTACGGTATTGATTATTTTCTTAATGATGTAAATTTCATCTTGAATCATGTTTATGGTTCAAATATTAAATAATGTATCATTACATGTGAGATTGATGTATTTTGGTCACATATTATCCAAGAGCTTGATATGGATAATGCTGATTATGAGCCTTTCCTTTTAGAGGTAAAATTTCTAATGTTGTGGATAATGGTGTTCTTGAATTTGAATATTTTATATGGGTCCAACATACAAGTGATGATGATTTTGAGTAGCAACACATATAACACGTTGAATATGAACTTGATAGTGTGTAAGAGATTGAAATTTCCTAGTTTCATTTATAGGAGTAAGACTTTGTTTCTATAGATCAACAATACTACCGGGAATTTACATTTCCTTGCCAAGTGAATTTTGAGATATTTTATTTTTGACTCAATTCAAGGAGGTACCCAAGTACGAAAATGATGCACTCATGTGTGAGGTAATTTTAAGCTCTTAAACGAGTTTTAATTCTTGGGATGTTGAGTTTATTTTGAAGTTTCACCCCTTGTTTTTATGGATATGAATGATACAACACAAAATAGGTCATGCACCTATTACTTGTGGTTTTCATATAGTAACAATTAATGGTGGAGTTATTCTTCACTTCTTAGGAAATATTTACAATTTATTTCATGCAAATAGAGGACTTGATTTTTTGTAGTTGGGTAGTGGGTATAATTGTGACTTGAGGGAGGTCGACTCCTTAAACATGCTTGTCTTTGACATAGAAAAGTGATTGTAGAAAAATTTATCAATGGCCTTGTTCCATGGGTCTTCATGCAAGGTCTGGTCTACACTAATGGTAGTAAGTTTACTTTTAGTCATATATTTATATTCCTTGTGCCTCCATTTCATTGAATATAACTTTTCATCTTGCCTTGTACATATTGTGTACTTTTGTCTTATCTTGTAAGTTTTGTGTTGTGTGTGTCTTTGTGTAATCGTGACTCCTCTTGATAATGATAAGTGTGAGTTGTCCCAATCCCCTCATTGGCATCCCTATTTTTAGCCTACTCCCAAAGATCTATATTCTTGTTGTGTCTACAAGAGACACAAATTCCCAAATAGAACCAATGCTGGCACTCAAATTTGTAGTGCCCAATTTGTGCTCGAATCTTAGCCTCCTTGTGCATTTTGGCCTTGTTTATCCCATCATAGATAATTGATCTAATATAGTCCTAAATGGGCCTCCTTTAGTCAAATTTTGCATAATTTTTTTCCCTCTTTATCCTTGAGTTCCTCTGATGTATTTTAAGTTACAAAAATTGTGAGAAAAATTTAAGTGTGGGGTGTTTTCTAGTCATTTCTCTAGGTTGGGGTAGATTATCATAGTTTCAAAGTTTTAGAGCTTTCCTTCCTAATATGAATTTCCTCCCAACTCTATGTTGTTCTTTTTTCCTTATCTAGATATCAAACTTTCCTATCATGGCATACCTTTTCTCAAATCCCTCCATCCCCTTTCCTATCAAAATTTTAGATTTTCCCTTCCTAGAATACCTCTCCTCCATTCCCTACATTTTTTCTTTCCTTTTTTCAACATTTCAAACTTCCCCTTACCATCATGATTTTCATTTGAACCCTAACTCCTTGATCAGGTTTACCCTTTGTCTAATTGAAATCAATTTTTTGGCCATCCCTTTGCTCGAGTACCTTTTTCTTGGTATCTTTGATCCTTGACTTATGGAATTTCGTTCTATATATATTTTTAATCAAAGTTAGAGATATGAGCATACCCCTAATATTTTACATGGTATGAGGTATCCCCAAACCTTGATCCCCAAAACTCTGAAAATCTTGTGTTATGCATTGTTCACTCCTAACTATCTCTCCACATGACCCAAGATGTCATTAATGACTTGATTAGACCATGTAACTATACCAATAGTATTTTCCACCTAGAAAAACTATTCATCTTAAAGCCACAAATTCACATTCAATTCTAGCAATAGAGAAAATAAGGTAAACCATGAAGCCAAATTAATGTTGTGGTTAAAATTTCAACCCACAACAATCCTCATGTGATCTCCAAGGTTTCATTCTAGTAGATTTTGTAGTCTCTTTCTAGGATTGCATACCAAAAGTAAATGGTACCATTAATGAAAAATATATTTTTATTTCATAGAAGAAAAATCCCCCATACTTCTTGAGTAAAATTAGACATTTTATGCTAAAAATTCAAGTGTGATCCAAGGAAGAATGATGCTTGAAAGTAAGGAAGTTCTTTGTAGTGTACCAATCATGGTGTTAGTGATCTATGTTGTGTGTCCAAAATCCCTAAGGTTGAAAAGTCTTCTAGGTGCTAGGATTATCAAATTTTTAAAGAACATCCATAAAACCTATATTCAGGTTGGGAAACTAAGGAACAATTATTGAATTGGGTAAGACCTCCTTCAGTTTTGGATCTACTAGACCAAGGGGGTTTCCCTAAGATGTTAGATTGATTATTGAAACTATGATTGATGACTTACTAAGATAAAACTATACCCTTTGCACAATGTATCCATATACTGGTGTCACAATATACTTATGTGCTAGTTTGCACATGGAAGGATTATGCACTTCTAATAGCAAAAAATTTATCAATCATGCGATTTGATGAAAATAATACATGTCCCCTTGTATTTTATACATCTCTAACGATTGAAATTTATAAAAATACCCTACCACAACTGAAAATAAAATGAGTTTTAAATGTTTTTGTTTAAGTGTGGGATGAGAAGAAATGGAGTTTAGCCGACCAATGTTGATTCCAAAAGTGCTATAGAAATACAAGTTCACTCAAATGTATATCACATATTGTAATCAAAGGATCAAGATACCACAAAAGACTATGCATTTCAAAATGTAGAAGTGATTTTATCTCTACACATACACTAAAAAAAAAAGTTGTAGAATATTAAGTATTTATACTTAGTAATCCACAAGTATATTCATACATTTCAATTGTTATGTTGAAAAAATAACTTACAAAGGCTTTACAAGAATTTATAGACTTCTGGTTGACTAACAAAATAAAATATATCTAAATATATATTATACACAAGGAGACACCCAAATAAGTTGATCATGCATTATTCATTCAATATTGAAAGTTTAGAAGTGTTTATTACAAGTTTGGGATGAAAAAAAATCATTGCAATACCAAAATACCTTTACCTAGGACTAAAAATTGAAACCCTAGGTCTTCTTATGAATATCACTGTTTTATTAGTTCTACAAATTCTCCTCTTTTGTTCCTCCTCTTTTGTCTTTGTCCAATCTCTAAAATACATCTTTTTGACACCATTTAAAGACATTAGGGAAAGAATTATGGACACTTTAAATTGTGTAGGCTTCCCATGTCTGCTTGTATCACCTTCATATGGCCATACATTAGAAGCCATGCCCCTTCATCAACAATATGCTTTTGCATACAATCCATGTATTAAAGGGGTCCAAAGGTACCGAGAGGACTCTAAGAATGGATAACTTTAAGAACCCCCCTCGGCGAAGGTGTAAAATCCTAGAGAATCTTGTATACTTCCCGATAAAAATATTAATTTTATTGACAATTTTTTTTCATTTTTCAAGAAAAAAAATCAATTGGTGATTCTTTTCTAATTGCTGGAAGTTTGTGGAAAATCCTGGCAAATTGAATTTTTTTTTAATCTAATAAAATATTTTCATTGGCAATTAAAACCTTTTTTTCAAACTAATAAAATATTTCCATTGGCGAATAAAACTTTTTTCAGAACATAAAAAATATTTTTGTTGGTGATTAAAACTTTTCTTCAAACCAAAAAAAATATTTTCATTGGTGAATTAAGCCTACTTACAAACTAATAAAATAAATTCATTGGCAAAATTCAGTTGGCGAAAATATCAAATTCCTGGATAAATTTTTCGCACATTCAAATTCCTTCATAAAGTGTCCAGAATGGGGACAAGTGTCAACACATTTATTATGTCTGAAGCCAGATGTTAGTGCAAAATAATATAACCCACAAATGTTCGATGAATTTTTGATGGACGATTGTAGTTGCATTCTAGGAGAAAATCTTTGAAGCACTAGACTTGCAAATTGAAACCTCTGGAATAACACTAGAACCATTATAATTCTAGAAATCAATGGTTGAGATTTTATTACTTATTAAATCACTTAAAGTCATGACAACCAAAATAATATTTTATCGTTGAATGGCTACCAACATTGAAGGTCACTTAAGTTATGACTTAAGCCTTTGGAGTCATCATGGTGACCGACCCCTCAACCTAGGGGAACGATGGGTTTGATGATAAAAATTAACAACACAATCGAATCCAAAAAAAATATTCAAATAGTTAAATAGCTGCTATATGGAGCAACACCCTAACTCCTTGATCCTTTACACTATGTCTAATTGAAATCAAATTTTTGGCCATCCTTTTGCTTGAGTACCTTTTTCTAGGTATCTTTGATCCTTGACTTATGGAATTTCTTTCTATTATTTTTTTACTATCAAAGTTAGAGATATGAGCATACCCCTAATATTCCGCATGGTATGAAGTATCCCCAAACCTTAATCTCGAAAACTCTAAAACTCTTGTGTTATGCATTGTTCACTCCTAACTATCTGCCCACATGAACCAAGATGTCATTAATGACTTGATTAGACCATGCAACTATCCCAATAGTATTTTTCACCTAGAGAAAACTATTCATCTCAAAGCCACAAATTCACATTCAATTCTAGCAATAGAGAAAATAAGGTAAACCATGAAGCCATTAATGTAGTGGTTAAAATTTCAACCCACAACAATCCTCATGTGATATCCAAAATGTCATTCTAGTAGATTTTGTAGTCTCTTTCTAGGCTTGCATACCAAAAGTTAGTGGTACTATTAATGAAAAATACATTTTTATTCCATAGAAGGAAAATCCCCCATACTTCTTGAGTAAAATTATACATTTTATGCTAAAAATTCAAGTGTGATCCAAGGAATAATGATGCTTGAAAGTAAGGGAGTTCTTTGCAATGTACTAATCATGGTGTTAGTGATCTAAGTTGTGTGCCCAAAATACCTAAGGTTGGAAATTCTTCTAGGTGCCATGATTATCAAACTTTGGAAGAACATCCATAAAACCTATATTTAGGTTGGGAAACTAAGGAACAATTATTGAGGTGGGTAAGACCTCCTTCACTTTTGGCTCTACTAGACCAAGGGGGTTTCCCTAAGATGTTAGATTGGTTATTGAAACTATGATTGAACACTTACTAATATAAAATTATACCCTTTGCACAATGTATCCCTATACTGGTATCACATATACTTATGTGCTAGTTTGGACATGCAAGGATAATGCACTTCTAATAGTAGAAAACTTATCAATCATGTGATTTAATGAAAAGAATGCATGTCCCCTTATAGTTTATACATCTCTAATAATTGAAATTTATAAAACAACCCTATCACAACTGAAAATAAAATGAGTTTTAATTTTTTTTGGTTAAGCGTGGGGTGAGAAGAAATGGAGTTTAGTTGAGCGACGTTGATTCCAAAAAGGCTATAGAAATACAAGTTCACTCAAACATATCACATATTGTAATCAAAGGATCAAGATACCACAAAAGACTATGCATTTCAAAATGTACAAGTGATTTTATCTCTACACATACACTAAAAAAATTCAATAGTTGTAGAATATTAAGTGGTTCTACTTAGTAATCCATAAGCATATTCATACATTTACTTTATTATGTTGAAAAAATACCTTACAAAGGCTTTTCAAGGATTTTACAAACTTCTGGTTGACTAAAAAAATAAAATATATCCAATTATATATTATACAAAAGGAGACACCCAACTAAGGTTGATCATGCATTTAATCATTCAATATTGAAAGTTTACAAGTATTTATTACAAGTTTGGGATGAACCCAAATCATTGCAATACCAAAATACCTTTACCCAAAACTAAAAATTGAAACTAGGTAGGTTTTCCTATGAATATCACTATTCTATTAGTTCTAGAAATTCTTTTCTTTTGTTCCTCCTCTTTTTTCTTTGTCCAATCTCAAAAATATATCTTTTTGACACTATTTAAAGACCTTGGGGAAAGAATTATGGCCATTTGAAATTGTATAGGCTTCCCATGTCTGCTTGCATCACCTTCATATGGCCATACACTGGAAGCCATGCCCCTTCATCACCAATATGCTTTTGCACACAATCCATGTCTTAAAGGGTACCAAAGGTACCAAGAGGCCTGTAAGAGTCCTCATGTGTCAAATCATATTCATTTTGAAACCATTAATGATGTCTTGGGTTGTGCAAGAAGGTGGGCAATTTTTTTTGTTTGAACGACATATTTTTAAGACTTTGCATACTAGAGGGGATGAGGGGAAAAAATACCATGAAATTTTAATAGGCATGATGGTATAAGAAATTTTGAAATCCCAAAATAAAACTTGTCGAGGAAGGCATGCTAGGGATGACAAGTTAGACAAGCGTGATAAAATGTGAAATTCTAAAATCTTGAAATTTGCAAAGTTGGATTTTTGGAAAGGAAAGTTGGAAGTTGAGGAAAGGATGCATGAATGACCAAATCCATAATCTCATATTTCAAGGAAAATAAGCTTAGAGGGGAAAATCAGACAAGTGTCAAGGAAGGCATGCTAGCCCAATGACAAGTTAGATATGCATATGAAAGTATGAGAAACTTTGAAATCCTAAATTTTACAACTTGTGGGATCTTTTGGAAGGAAATTTTGTATTTGAGGAAAGGATGCATGAATTCCCTAACCTAGAATCTCAAATATCAAGGAAAATGGGCTTAGAGGGTAAAATTAGACTCGTCGAGAAAGGCATACCAAGGATGACAAGTTAGATAGGCATATGATGGTATAAGAAACTTTGAAATCTCAAAATTTTCAAAGTGGGGTTTTTGGGAAGGAAATTTGGTAGTTGAGGAAAGGATGCATGAATGACCAAACCTAAAATATCAAATTTCAAGGAAAATGAGAGAAAAAATGGACTTGTTGAGGAAGTCATGTTAGGGATGACAAGTTAGACATGCATGGTATGAGAAACTCTAAAATCCCAAAAATTATAAAGTGGGATTTTTGGAAATGAAAGTTGGCAGTTGAGGAAAGGATGAATGAATGACCAAACCCAAAATATTAGATTCAAGGAAAATGGGATCAATGGAGAAGATCATACTTGTTAAGGAAGGCATGCCAGGGATAACAATCATACATGCATGACAAACAAGCATAACATTATGAGAAACTCTAAAATTCTAAACTTGGAATGTTGGATTTTTAGGAAGGAAAGTTGGTAATTGAGGAAAGTATATTGAATGAGCAAACCCAAAATCCCACATTTCAATTAAAATGGGCTTAGAGGGGAAAAAATACTTTTCAAGGAAGGCATGCTAAGGATGACAAGTCTAATAGGCATGACAATATGAGAAACTTTGAAATCTATTTTTTTTTAAAGTGACCCAAATAAAAGAAAAAATAAAGGCATTGGTCCCACAAAAGCACCATATAACAAATTTTACTAAGTATATTTGATAAACACACTTTGAACAAATACCCTTAGACAATTACTCAACATAGGGGAACCAATTGAAGACTTCTCATATTTTTTTATTAACAAAGGGTGGATAGGATCAAATACACAACTTATGGATCACAACAAAGAAAAAAAATAGACACATAAGAGTCAAGTGCCAACACATTGTATCTTTGATTTTAATGCATATTTCCACATTCTTTAATGGGGTATTAAGGGCATAGAAAATTTAAAAAGATTATAAGGAAAATTTCATATTTAGTCACAAGGTTTTGATTTCTAGTTTTGGGTATGAATATTTGGTATTGTATTGATATAGGTTTACTCAATATTTGTATTAAAAAATATTATAACCTCTAAATAATGAATATAAAGTATATATATTTTTACGTTGATTGAGAATCTTTGGGTGTATTGTGTTCATCTATAGATGTATTTGTGATTAGTTGATTAGCATAAGGATTGTAAAATCCTCACAATGATTTTGTGAAGTATCTTTTCTAAATAATAAAATAAGTGTTCATATTTATTCAAACATTATTAATCATTGCTCATTTAAAAGTTTTCAATTCCAAATATATTTCTAAATATACATCTATAGAACCTAGTCTGCTCATGTATTCTTAATGATATAGTCTTTTGTGGGACTTTCATTAAGATGTCATTGTTTGTTTTTATTGTTACATTTTTTGAGTGATTCAATAAGTTTGTGCCCAAATGGAGATAGGAACTAATCTATTATTTTATCCATATTTCATCATCTTAACACATTAAAACAAACTAAGAATTACAATAATTTTTAATTTGTTTTGTTCTAGGTTCTTTTCAATTGTCATGTGTGAAATTGCATAGCAACAATATGATGGAAGAAAATAATAATTTTACCAATTTGTTCAAGTCTAAAGATAAAAATGTAATCCTAAGGCATTTGAATCCCCTTAAAACTCTTCTTCTAGATTTGAATTTTTTATATTAGACAATTTTATAGGAGCACTATCCTTCTCATGAATCTCATGGTCCTCCTTTGCCACAACATACACTCTCACCAACCCTCTACTACTTCAAAACCATGTGGTTAATGTGATTCAAGTAGGTGGAATGAAGAATTTCCTAGATTATCATTAATAGTTTTCCTTATCATGAATGATAATCTAGATGACATTGACTAAGAGTAGACTACTGAAAGGTAAAAGTTCAAAGTTGTGACACACTTTGAGCCAACTTAGAGATTTCGAGAAAAATATATTTTGCCTAAAATAAAATTCATCCAAATGGTGAATTTCATGGGACTAAATAGATACCAAATATTTAAGAAAAAATTATTTGGTTCAAAACACTTTTAATCAAAACTCTTCAGTTTTTAGCCATACATAGAGTATACATTTTCTTAAAAATATAAAATTACTAAATCTAAAAATGTAGATTTAAAAATATATATTTAATTTTAATAATTGTTAGTAATTAATTTTGTAATTTTACATATAAGAGTCAAACATGGTCTTCATTTATTTGTCATACAAGATGTTTAATCATGATCCATGCGTAAGATACAACAAACTATGAAAACAAATAAGAATCTTTGATAAATAAATGAACATAGACTAAAAATAAGATGTAACAATGAAACATAACCAAAAGAAAGATAAATAATTAGAAATCTGAAAAGTAACAAACAATGAAACCCAAATCCTATGATCTAAATGAAAAATGAAAAACAATAAAAAATATCAAAGATGTAACAACAAAGTAGAAAGATAAATATGACACACAAAAATCTAATAAGTGTACAATCAAACAAGTTCAAAGCAGCTCATTCTACTCTAATAAATGTGTAATAGAGAAAAATATAAAGGGTGGATACCACAAAACAATAATACAGGTGTTATATCATTTATAATTAAGGTAAATCGTGCATCATACATATTTCCAATCTCAAAAACAAAAGTCTCTTGGAAGAGAAACCTATTTAAAAAAAAATCCAACACCGTTCTCTAAGAGCTCTAGGTAACTAAAATTTTAAAAAAACACGAGTCACTCTGGATAAATGGTAGACCTGTAATATTCTGGCAATTAGGTCTCCTTAACTGCAGATGCCATTCCATCGACGGGTGTCTTCAATAGCGCTGCCTTCCTGAAAGCCGGCACAAAAATTGTCCCTAACAAATTCACACGCAATAGAAACTTTTTCCAGGATACGTTTGCCCCGGGTTGGCGGCTGTAGTCGTTTAATACGAGGATGGGATAGACCATGAAATTCCAATGCAGCACAGTTCATGTCTAAATTGACTGGTCCACCCCCAAGCCCCTCACACCAATATTTCCATTTTAGGGTCTTCTTTTGGCACTTCATGCAATCGTAGTTTCCCTCGTCAGCAACACACTGGAAAGTATGACCTTGATACTTACTATGGGAGAAAGAAAGTGGAAGCGCCAAACACAGTGGGTGAAACTGTAAATCTTCCTCGCGGGACTTGAACACAAACCCTAAAAGTGCCTCTCCACAAGCGGCGCAGTCCTGTCGTTTATTGGTCTTGGTGTGAAAATATAACGGGCGCAGGGGATAACGAGGATGTACGGATCTAACAGGCAAATATGCACACGGCCCGTGTAACACGAATTCGGGGCAGGTTTGGCACTCATATCCAACATTGGCTCCAAGTGCTTTGCATCCATTGCATTTGTAAAGTGGAAGATCTTGCCTCCGATGCAGATCATGGCGATGGCGGTAAATATCCGAAACCTCTTCTGGTTCTTCCTGACCTTTCAAAACCTCTTTTCCATTTCCTGAGGGATAGTCATCGCGGCTACCGATCAAAACCTTTTCTACATTTCCTGAGTGTGTTCCATTCACCTGTGGGTTGTATGCCATTGTCGGACAAGCTATGGTAAGTTAATACCTATTTCCTAGGACTGAACGGCTTCCTTTAGGCTCTTTAGACTGGGGAGATTATTGCCTGAAGAATCTTATCAATACCACACACAGAAATTCCAGCAAACCAAAAACTATTCTATTGTTTAAAAGATCAAAACTAAGTTGTAGAACAGCATACATATATCATGTTTAAATAGAATAATAGCCTTATAGAGTTCGCAGCCTCCAAAAAGGAAAACAGGTTTTAAAACAGAAAAAAACTAATAAAAACAATACACTTTACATGCATTAGCATGCAGTAAAGATTTAGGAAGTTTTAAAACAAAAAACAAAGCAAACTTAAATTTCTAGATTTTGTGTCAACTGGAGAATCTCAGGGCTTAAATTTGATGGTCGTATGACCGTATTTAGAGATTTTTTTTCGTAAAATACAATCAAAATTTTTGGAAGATTGTATCAGATGAAAGGAGAGATTTTGGATAGACTGTCAAAATTTATATAGAATTATAATGATACATATATTTGATTTATATATAATTTTACTTACACTAAAGTATATCATAATGTTTTAAGGGCACCTTTGAATAGATAACCGTCATTAAAAAATTTGTTGACAGGCAAGGTCGACCATCAAATTTAAGCCCTCCTGAAGATTATACTTATCAGCATCGATTATCCACTATGGCAGCAGCTATCCAGCTGTAGAAGGCAGCTGCATAGATGACCCCATAGACCATAATTTCAGTTTAAATTCTTCGATTAACTTTAACTCCCTGTTCAGCATCAGTTCTGCCGACTACGTTCCTGATAACTCGCAGTTTAATTTTTAATTCATTTGGTCAAAATAAAAATAAAAATAAATTCATTTAGTTATGCTTAATAATCATATTTTTTTTCACAATCTATAACATAAAAAATAAAACAATTTTTTTTTTACAATTTTAACACCAACTTTTTAAATATTATATCATTGAAATAAAAATATCTGATAAGTAGGAGGTATTTTTCCACAGCGTGTCAAATTATGATATTGCTATCAGGATTCAACCGTGTAGTTTCGAGTCAAACTCATTGACCCATGTTTCATGAGTAGTGGTTCAACAAGAACCCATCTCTCATGATATCGAATGGTCCACTTAGCACTCATTGCATCTAGGTGATGCTCACAGAGGTGAAGCACTGGTCCGTCCCGGGAGGTCACCCATCCCAGTACTGCTCCAGCTCAAGCGCGCTTAACCAAGGAGTTTTCTATATAAAATATCTATTAATATCATATTAAAAAAATCTCAAAAAATACTCTTCTATAACATTGGGAATGGGATAACAGTCATGAAACAATATGTATAAATTTAGTCCATTTTAATCCTACTCAATCAGTTAATTGTTGTTCGCTTTTTTTTGGAGTGATGGTTTCATTCAATAACAGTTAACTAGCATTGAAACAACAGTTGAGTTGAGTTGACTAATAAAGTTAAATCAAGGATATAAGCATCATCTATTTTGGTTTTTATTTTGATCAAGTGAATTAAAAATTTAATAATTAAATAAATATCAAATTAATTAAATTTGCAGTCAAATCGATCAATACATGAAACATATAAATTATAATGGGTGCATACATATGATGTAAAGGATGAGCAAGAAACTAGTTTATTGTTTGATGTAAGACCCTCCTTTATCTCTATTATTGATAATGAAGCTACTATTGGTTATTTGTCTGAGAATGGCATATCTATTTGTCTACACTTGGTGATAGTACTTTTAAGAAGAAAATTAGTGTATTTAGTGATTTTTATTTTGAAGAGCTTTCCTTTAACATTGTGAAGATGGTGATCACGTTATACATATGAGAGCCTTTTTCTTTGGTACAAGGCTCTTTTTGTCTTCCTCATGTAGAGTGTGCTTCAATTAGATCACCAAAAAATGTTGTTGCAATGACTAGGGAAGAAGATTTGTCTCATAGGTCTTACTTTAGCAATGCATATGACACAAAAAATTGCCAACATGATCTTGAAATATAGAGGAAATTTGAGGAACTTGATTCTTCACATGAAGTTTCTTACGGTATCGATTATTTTCTTAATGATGTAAATCTCATCTTGAATCATGTTTATGATTCAAATATTAAATAATGTATCATTACATGTGAGATTGATGTATTTTGGTCACATATTATCCAAGAGCTTGATATGGATAATGCTGATTATGAGCCTTTCCTTTTAGAGGTAAAATTTCTAATGTTGTGGATAATGGTGTTCTTGAATTTGAATATTTTATATGGGTCCAACATACAAGTGATGATGATTTTGAGTAGCAACACATATAACATGTTGAATATGAACTTGATAGTGTGGAAGAGATTAAAATTTCCTAGTTTCATTTATAGGAGTAAGACTGTGTTTCTATAGATCAACAATACTACTTGGAATTTACATTTCCTTACCAAGTGAATTTTGAGGTATTTTATTTTTGACTCAATTCAAGGAGGTACCTAGGTACGAAAAATGATGCACTCATGTGTGAGGTAATTTTAAGCTCTTCAATGACTTTCAATTCTTGGGATGTTGAGTTTATTTTGAAGTTTCACCCCTTGTTTCTATGGACATGAATGATACAACATAAAATAGGTCATGAACCTATTACTTGTGGTTTTCGTATAGTAACAATTAATGGTGGAGTTATTCTTCACTTCTTAGGAAATATTTACAATTTATTTCATGCAAACAGAGGACTTCATTTTTTGTAGTTGGGTAGTGGGTATAATTGTGACTCGAGGGAGGTCGACTCCTTAAACATGCTTGTCTTTGACATAAAAAAGTGATTGTAGGGAAATTTATCAATGGCCTTTTTCTATGGGTCTTCATGCAAGGTCTGGTCTGTACTAATGGTAGTAAGTTTACTTTTAGTCATATATTTATATTCCTTGTGCCTCCATTTCATTGGATATAAATTTTCATCTTGCCTTGTACATATTGTGTACTTTTGTCTTAGCTTGTAAGTTTTGTGTTGTGTGTGTCTTTGTGTAATAATGACTCCTCTTGATAATGTTGAAGTGTGAGTTGCCCCAATCCCCTCATTGGCATCCCTATTTTTAGCCTACTCCCAAATATCTATATTATTGTTGTGTCTACAAGAGACACAAATTCCCAAATAGAACCAATGTTGGCACTCAAATTTGTAGTGTCCAATTTGTGCTCAAATCTTAGCGTCCTTGTGCATTTTGGCCTTGTTTGTCCCATCATAGATAATTGATCTAATATAGTCCTAAATGGGCCTCCTTTAGTTAGATTTTCCATAAAATTTTTTCCTCTTTATCCTTGAGTTCCTCTGATGTATTTTAAGTTACAAAAATTGTGAGAAAAATTTAAGTGTGGGGTGTTTTCTAGTCATTTCTATAAGTTGGGGTAGATTATCATAGTTTCAAAGTTTTAGAGCTTTCCTTCCTAATATGAATTTCCTCCCAACTCTATCTTGTTCTTTTTTCCTTATCTAGATATCAAACTTTCCTATCTTGGCATACCTTTTCTCAAACCCGTCCATCCCCTTTCCTATTAAAATTTTAGATTTTCCCTTCCTAGAATACCTCTCCTCCATTCCCTACATTTTTTCTTTCCTTTTTTCAACATTTCAAACTTCCCCTTACCATCATGATTTTCATTTGAACCCTAATTCCTTGATTAGGTTTACACTTTGTCTAATTGAAATCAGATTTTTGGCCATCCCTTTGCTCGAGTACCTTTTTCTTGGTATCTTTGATCCTTGACTTATGGAATTTCCTTCTATATATATATTTTAATCAAAGTTAAAGATATAAGAATATCCCTAATATTTTACATGGTATGAAGTATCCCCAAACCTTGATCCCCAAAACTCTAAAACTCTTGTGTTATGCATTGTTCACTCCTAACTATCTCTCCACATGACCCAAGATGTCATTAATGACTTGATTAGACCATGTAACTATCCCAATAGTATTTTACACCTAGAAAAACTATTCATATTAAATCCATAAATTCACATTCAATTCTAGAAATAGAGAAAATAATGTAAACCATGAAGCCAAATTAATGTTGTGGTTAAAATTTCAACCCACAATAATCCTCATGTGATCTCCAAGGTGTCATTCTAGTAGATTTTGTAGTCTCTTTGTAGGATCGCATACCAAAAGTTAGTGGTACCATTAATGAAAAATATATTTTTATTTCATTAAAGAAAAATCCCCCATACTTCTTGAGTAAAATTAGACATTTTATGCTAAAAATTCAAGTGTGATCCAAGGAAGAATGATGCTTGAAGGTAAGAAAGTTATTTGCAGTGTACCAATCATGGTGTTAGTGATCTATGTTTTGTGTCCAAAATCCCTAAGGTTGGAAATTCTTCTAGGTGCTAGGATTATCAAATTTTGAAAGAACATCCATAAAACCTATATTCAGGTTGGGAAACTAAGGAACAATTATTGAAGTGGGTAAGACCTCCTTAAGTTTTGGCTCTACTAGACCAAGGGGGTTTCCCTAAGATGTTAGATTGATTATTGAAACTATGATTGACCACTTACTAATATAAAACTATACCCTTTGCATAATGTATCCCTATACTGGTGTCACAATATACTTATGTGCTAGTTTGGACATGCAAGGATTATGCACTTCTAATAGCAGAAAAATTATCAATCATGTGATTTGATGAAAAGTTTTCATGTCCCCTTGTAGTTTATACATCTCTAATGATTGAAATTTATAAAACTACCCTACCACAACTGAAAATAAAATAAGTTTTAAATGTTTTTGGTTAAGTGTGGGGTGAGAAGAAATGGAGTTTAGCCGACCAATGTTGATTCCAAAAGGGCTATAGAAATAAAAGTTCACTCAAACATATCACATATTGTAATCAAAGGATCAAGATACCACAAAAGACTATGCATTTCAAAATGTACAAGTGATTTTAGCTCTACACATACACTAAAAAAATCGATAGTTGTAGAATATTAAGTGGTTCTACTTATTAATCCATAAGCATATTCATACACTTCCATTGTTATGTTGAAAAAATAACTTACAAAGGCTTTACAAGGATTTTATAGACTTCTAGTTGACTAACCAAATAAAATATATCCAAATATATATTATACACAAGGAGACACCCAAATAGGGTTGATCATGCATTATTAATTCAATATTGAAAATTTATAAGTGTTTATTACAAGTTTGGAATGAAAACAAATCATTGTAATACCAAAATACCTTTACCCAGAACTAAAAATTGAAACCCTAGGTCTTCTTATGAATATCACTGTTCTATTAGTTCTACAAATTCTCCTCTTTTGTTCCTCCTCTTTTTTCTCTGTCCAATCTCTAAAATACATCTTTTTGACACCATTTAAAGACATTAGGGAAAGAATTATGGACACTTGAAATTGTATAGGCTTCCCATGTCTGCTTGCATCACCTTCATATGGTCATACACTGAAAGCCATGCCCCTTCATCAACAATATGCTTTTGCACACAATCCATGTCTTAAAGGGGTCCAAAGGTACCAAGAGGCCTCTAAGCATGGATAACTTTAAGAAAACCCCCCTTGGTGAAGGTGTAAAATCCTGGAAAATCTTGTATACTTCCCAATAAAAATATTAATTTTATTGACAATTTTTTTCATTTTTCAAAAAAAAAAAATCTCAATTGGTGAATCTTTTCTAATTGTTGGAAGTCTATGAAAAATCCTGGCAAATTGCAATTTTTTTTAATCCAATAAAATATTTTCATTGGCTATTAAAACCTTTTTTTCAAAGCAATAAAATATTTCCATTGGTGAATAAACCTATTTTCAGAACAAAAAAAATATTTTTGTTGGTGATTAAAACTTTTCTTCAAAACAAAAAAATATTTTCATTGGCGAATTAAGCCTACTTAAAAACTAATAAAATAAAGTCATTGGCGAAAATATCAAATTCTTGGACAAAATTTTTGCACTTTCAAATTCCTTCATAAAGTATTCAGAATGGGGACAAGTGTCAACACATTTATTATGTCTGAAGCCAGATGTTAGTGCAAAATAATATAACCCATGACCATTTGATGAATTTTCTATGGATGACTGTAGTTGCATTCTAGGAGAAAATATTTGAAGCACTAGACTTGCGAATTGAAACCTCCAGAATAACACTAGAACCGTTAGATTTCTAGAAATCAATGGTTGAGATTTTATTACTTATCAAATCACTTAAAGTCATGAAAACCAAAATAATATTTTATCGTTGACTGGCTACCAGCATTTAAAGGTCACTTAAGTTATGACTTAAGCCTTTGGAGTCATCATGGTGACTGACCCCTTGACCTAGGGGAATGATGGGTTTGATGATAAAAAATAACAACACAATTGAATCCAAAAAACACATTCAAATAGTTCAATAGCTGCTATATGGAGCAACACCTTTTATTAATCAAAAATAATTTTTACATTCCTTGGATGGGGATCAGACCCTTGACCAAGTCACCAGGGACTCATCCTAGTAGTATTCACAATGAAGCCTTCATTTCCACAAAACATTACAAAACTAAAATATTGAATGGACTAACATTGGACACTTATACGAACTACAAACAAACCATCACAAACCAAAATGACCTTCCACAAACACCAGATTATGCATTGTTGTAGCTAGCCTCATTGGTCTTCTTGGATTTGATTGCATTTAGAATCATTAGACAATCACCATCGCAGGCTCTATGGGCAGGATGGTTTGCTTGTTACTCCTAGCTCCTAGTGTCATTCACTACCCATTCTTCACTAGTGCCCAACTCCCAAACCTCCTTGTCTTAAGACCACCTTTCCCTGTTGAGAGCTTCTGCCACTGCAAACTCCTTCATGTAACACTTCAGCCGGTCTTTGAGAATGTTAGCCACACGCAGAAGAAAGTTGAAACACCTGTCAATCTCCCCCCACTGGTTTTTGAGGGCTACATGGTCCAGTGAGCACACCGAGGGAAACTTTGGTATCGATCAGAGCCTTGTAGTAGTGCAGTGGCAAAGGGGTCATGGAATTACCATTGATGTTGTCTAGTGCTGCATCTATATTTTCCAATAGAGAGTGTGGAAAAATCATTTGGCATAGCTTCTTCTCCCGAGCTTTTGAGACACCTATGTACATGAGCATTGCCAAAAAAATGGCGGGTATTTCTGAATTCCCCCTGAGCTTGTGCGTAGCTAGTAAAAATTTTGGGCCCAAAACATCCTTTACCACCTAGAGCACCAGTGGGTGCTTGGACACCATTTCCCTTTCAGTCGTTTCTCAGTGATTTTACCATGTAAAGCGTTCTGCTACTTTGTGGAATTCATAAATGGAGGAGTCTCCATTTCTCCTTAGTTTTTTTCGAGAGCACTAAGCCAATTTGAGAAATTGAGCACAACAACCTCTATTTGTAGCAAAACCTCCTGTAGCCTTATGGAGATCGTACCAAGAAATGAAAACCAATGTGTTACGTGTCCTGCATTTTTTATACACAAATATTTTTGTGATCCCGCCACACATTCCCCTGATCGAATTAACCTAGAAATTAATGCTGAGTGATGCAACCATCTTGTCATTTGTTGTGGACATACCTTTTAAGCACATGTTTTAAGGGCAAGCAAGACATCTTAATCTGGGCCGTCCATCTGGTCTGAGGGTTATGCACAAGTGAAATAATATTGTCACATCAATGATTAGGATTCAAGTGGTGAATTAAATGTTAATTGTGACATCAATGCTAGTGGTGAATTAAATGTTAAGTGTGATTATTTGATGTCATACTCATTTTCTTCATTCTAACTTCTATATATACTTCACCAACTTGATGTTCTTCATATCATTTATAATATATTTGGCTTTGCTTTCTTTCTTCTCTATTCTCAATTTAACTTTGATATTATGGAGTCTTCAGGTGTGTCATGCTGCCTAAATGTTTTTGGGAGAAAAGAAGGGATGATGCATACGATAGATGAAAGTTGGCTATGGTTTTTACAATTCCTTGTGTGCAGGTTGAGGATTCTATAAGAACAATTGTGGGTAGGGAATGGCTTTAGAACAACCCCCGTGCTCTATATTCTGAGGTAGCTTCAACTTTCTTGTCCAATTGCATGGACATTTTTCTCAAAAAATATTTGGTGAAGACACTGACAATATTTTATTTGCAACCTTTCATTTACTCTATTTCTTTGTTGGAGTTGGCACTAGAGCATTACAATTTTGAAAGTGGGTTAGCACCCATTGGTGGAATCTTCTAGAAAGTGGAATTGCATGCTTCTACAACACATGCTCTTTCTTTGGTTAATATGAGATGGGGTCTGCTATGTGATACAAAAAATGAATCATTAAAGAGTCTAGATTTTTGGAGGAAGGTATTGGGTGATTCACTTTTCTTCTCGGCTATTACTTTGTTAAATTTGATTCACCTTCTACTCAAACACTCAGTTGATGGCCTCAACTAATGTTACAAAAATTTTTAGTAATGAATTGTGTGATGTGTCACATGTCTATATTTTATTGTACAACATAACAGTTCTTGTAATATGTATTTTGTGATTGGTTTTTTGTCATGGTTAGTGGATTTTTGGCCAGGTTGGCTATGTACTATGTACTTCAGTCTTTAGCTACTTAAATTATTAAAATACTTTTTGTGGCTCCATTCTTGGAAATTCTCAATCTTTTCAATGCCATTTAATTTTATCTTTTCAATGCCTTGATGCACTACATTTCATTTAATTAAAATTCTCAATCTTTTTGAAGAAAGTGTGGTTGCAGTACTACGGGTTGCGATGTGGATTAACACCATATGAACATTCGAAGTGATTATTTGGATAATTTTATATTGAAAACTACACGACGTGTTGTAGAATCATAGATGATGATATCATTAATCCAGTGATCTAGTGAAAAAAGATTTGTAATGATTTTATATCATTGGAGTGGCATTGGTGATTTTGATAGCTTGTCAGCTAGAGGTGCAGTTTGCACATAGCCAAATGTCAATCAAATTAAACATTTTAAATTTTTAATTATAAATGTAAGGCTTAACTTTAAGTCACACGAATCGATTAAGTTGGTTTTTTGGTTTGCGTGAATCACTATTATCAGTAAACCCAATCTCACACATGATGCATTTGAGGTGTACATAGGGATTAGGCTGGTAGTGGCATTGTTGGCCCATAAATAGGGATAGTTAACACAATTGAAATCTTTTGTTGAAGGCTAAAAATGCTTTACTATTGAGTGCAATGTTCTAAATTGTCATAAGGGTTTTCATTTTGTAGGGTTAATAAGGATTCAAGAAGAAAATGATGTGGTATTATTGGGGATACACTAAATTCTTTTGCCTCCAGTTATGTAGTTATAGAGTAAAAGACCAATTTCCTTCAAGTTTAGAATGGGTGGAATTGGAAAGAAGTTGATCTGGTTCACCTAACTTCTGGGGTAGGTTTTGAACCGGGATGAGGAGCTCTGATGGAGATAAGTGATATCCCAGTGCATAGAGGCTGTGTGCAAAAGATGGGAGAAATTTTACTACCCCTCATCTTCTACATGACTCTAGTATTCAATCAGAATAGATACATTTTGTATATTCACAACTCCCTTTTCCCTAGCATTGTTGGCCAGGAAAATCCCTTGCATTTGTATTTCCAGAGCCACATTTGTATTTGAGAGCGCATGATTTCCTAGGAAAGTCTCATGCATTTATTTTTAGTGCCCATGGCTTACCAGGCAAGTTCCATGCATTTATTTTTAGAGCCCATGGCTGACCTGACAAGTCCCATACCATGCATTTATTTTTAGAGTGAAATTTATATTACGTTGTCACCAGTGGTCCAACAAAAGCTTGGCACTTACATTTGTATTTGTATTATGTAAAGTAATAAAGTAACATATGTTATTTATACAAAACAAGAGCTTGGTGCTTGCATGCTCTACTCAATGACTCATCTTTAAAAAGATATGTAATAATGTGACATTGTAATTCAATTTAAATAAAATAAATGGCTGTGTTATTCTTCGTTATTCATTTATAGTAAAGAATTATTTTTGAGTTCAGTGTCTATGAATCTATTCAAATCCATTTTTTTTTCCTTTAAGAAATTAAGTATTATCTATTTATGAAATAATTGCATGCAAATTTAAAAGTAAAACATAAAGCAATACAAATGAAAAAATAAAGTTGCCATCAAATTGACAAGAAAATTATAAACACTAAAAGTTGTCACTCTTGTTAGGGATTACCGTAACGTTATTAATTTCTAATTTGTCAGTGAACTTCTCCCCTGGTTCCCAATATCATTATTCATTTTATTAAGTCCTTTGTAACGTTAAGTTATTTGGCCCTTGGCCTTGATGTTAATCCTAGCGCACTAAAGTTTAAAACAACTTTAAAACACATGTTTATTGTTTATATCATAAATTACTCAATTATTGGATGAAAATTTGATGTATGGTTGTAGTTGAATTTTGAAATGAAATGCACAGAGTGCTAGGATTGCGAACTTAAACCTCCAAAATCACCCTATAACCATTAGATTTACAAAGATCAACGGTTTAGAATTTGCTACCAATGTAGGACAACCATGTACTAATTGTGTAGTCTGGACTCTGGAAGCAACACGTTGATGTTTCAATGTTTCATTCACTTTAATTTTCCATGGATCTCCCCTAGTTCCCACCCCTAGTATCATTATTCATTTTATTACTTGTCCTTTACAACGTTAAGTTACCGACCCCTTTAAAACAAATGTTTATTGTTTATATCATAGATTTAATCAAGTTTCAATCGTTCGATGAACATTTGATGAATGGTTGTAGTTTCATTTCAGAATGAAATGCATAGAGTGCTAGGCTTGCAAACTTAAACCTCCAGAATCACCCTATAATCGTTAGATTTGACAAGATCAATAGTTTAGAATTTGCTGTCAATGTAGGACTAAATGGCTTGTTTTAAATGTTGTTAGCCATGTACTAATTGTGCATTTATAAATTTTGTTAGCCATTTACTAATTGTGTAGTCCAGAAGAACCACGTAGACATTTCATTCACTTTAATGTTTGAAAAAAAACACTTTCTACTGCTAAGTGATTTTATTTTTAAGTGAGAGGGTCAACACACAAGGAGATTTCAATCTTTAGTTTGCTCATTGCAGTGCACCACCCTATTTTGGGTTCCATAGTTCCACTTCCAACAAATCCATTCCAGTTTCCATGACTATCAACATTAATCTTTTCAAGAATCAAAATCTGGGTAAGTGAAAGAATTCTTACGACTATGTTTCATCGTTTGACATTTCTTAAAATCTTATTTTGTCAAACTTTGAAGTTTGGGTTTAGCTTTGAGAGACTTAAGAATTAAGAAAATTAAGGACTAATAGGGAATTCACAATTTCACATTGTATAAGCATGTCTACCACTATTACCACTAGAGAAATGTCGGATAAAAAAATACATTATGCAAAATTACTTAAAACCCTAGGTTTCATTGATGAATACCATGATATTTATGATCCTGAAAAATATGGTAGGCATACCTCATAACTTATATTTTCATCTTAGAATAAGGCTGCAAAGCAAATGCAAGTTAATAGTATCAGTGCACCGTGGGTAACTAGATTAGGGCGCATGATGTTACATGAGGTTTTCCCTTGCCCAGAATTTATCATGGTCTATGCCCAAAATTATGATGATAACAAAAGAGAAATTGTTAATAAAGATAACAAAGAAGAATTGTTATCCATTAATGCAAAAGAACTTGGAAAAGAGTTGGGGTTTACAATCGAAGAATTTGGAAATGTCCACATTGACCTAGAAAAGCTTGCTAGTCATTATGAAGTAGTGGATGAAATGGAGAAAAAATATTTCATAAATAAAATAGTTCAAGATAGAAACAAATTGAAAGGTGATCATAAGACTCCTTATGATTTTGATATTTTTAAACCATGGGTTTAGGATACTATTTCCATGATAGCATTTTTCCTTGGACTAGATATCAATTTGGAAGTGAGTGCAATCCTCCTTGAAATGGTATATAATATCCATTATGGACCACATGTCAAATATAACTATATTGAACACATTGTCGAATCCATGCATAAACAATTTTTAATGATTAAAGGAGGTCCCACTAAAACATTTAGGTTCACAACGTACTTGTGCTATTTTTTTCTACTCAAATTTAGAGGAATGTTTCAGACCAGAAAGCTTCAGATTCAACCATATAGTAATGCTCAAGAAAATCAAATGGATCCATTATATGATTGGACCAATGAGATAAGGATGCATGATTTTCAAAGGAACTACAGTCATTTTTTAGACTACTTTTTGGCTCCATTGCATCAAGCAATTACAAATACTCCAATGCCTAGATTGCCTATGTCATGTAGAAATTGCATTCAACTAGGAAAATAAATACAATTGGATGATTGGTACTTAATGGAAGAATATACTGTGCTAAGATTTTATGGATTGGGCATACAACCTTACCAAACTTCCAATACATGTGATAGAAAGGGTTTTTGCATTAGAATATGTGAGGTAGATGCAAAGTACTGATGAACTACACTTTGTTGGTTAGTAAAAGAAGACCTTATTTCCTTCTTTACCTTTTTCATGTGGAGGGTTCATATTTGAGAGAAAATAATTTAGTGAGGCACATAATCTTTTGAATTTTTTTAATTTTGATGCTATGGGTAGGTGCATGAAGTTGGTTGCACTTTTGTGGCCAAATGGAAAAAAGTTTTTGAAAAGAGATAACGTGAGCGTGTTATAACGCGCTTGCGTTATGTGGTTTTAAAAGGAAAAAATTGAAAATTGTATCATTTTCTATTTACTATTTCTCAACTCTGCTTGCAGCCAAAAACCCTCACTTTCACGCTTGCATTCTAGGAGGAAGGATTTCTATGAATTTCATCAACAAGAAGAGGAGGCAAATCCTCAATAGAAAAATCCTCAACAAAATCCTCAAGAAAATCCTCAAGAAAAAGAGGAGGCAAGTATTGTTTGCTATTTGTTTTGAATTTCTTAGTTTGAAATTGATTTTGTTTGTTTTAGGTTAGATTTGATATTTTTTGTAAAAAATTGTAGGAAATTCTACAAATCCTCAACAAGAAGAGGAGGAAAATCCTCAATAGAAAAATCCTCAACAAAATCCTCAAGAAAATCCTCAACAAAATTAACCTCAACAACAAAATCAACCTCCCCCACCAATCACTCAATACCCTCCTAGCACTCAAGAAAATTTGAGCAGTGAAATTGAGAACAATAGAAAACAACTTAAGGATCTTATCAGTAGGTTGAGTGATCCAAATGCTTCAACCACAGAAAGAATGCTTCTAGAAAATTAATTGAAAGAGATGTTAAAAAATGTAGATGCAATTACCCAACACATATCTGGATGGAATGATAGGAGGTAGGTAGCCAGGGCATATTATGTAGACAAATTATCATATAAACAAGTAAAAAATTTAAAAATTACTAAAGGTGATTTGTGCTCTCTCTTCACTAACCCTAAAACAAATCAAAATCTTACCCTCAATGCAAAGAGGTTTCCTATTCATTGGTGCCACCACAAAGAGATTAGGAACCATTTTTATGATAGATGGTATTTGGTCTTTGATTACCCATCATGCAATAATTGTGAAGTCCCCCAATATTTTCTAGGAAACTATACAATGAGTTTGTATTTAGAAATAACTTGTTGCAGATAAAGACAGAGATAAGGTGATCAACTAAAATATAAGCTAATATCTTACCAAATCCCAAAATATTTTGATATGAGGGAGTCCTTGTGAGAGGGGTGGGTCACCAGAGCCCAAAGGCATGTTCCAAATCCCGACGCATTAAGTGGAGATGGTTCCCTTTGCTGGCTGCCTCATGAGCACATTGTGATGCCCATCGCTGTAAAGGAGAGTGTTGAAGTAGAGACATTGCAGAAATCACACTTTGACTGAGTGTCATCCATCACACTAGCCCTATTTGTAATAACACTCATCCAGTGGGAGTCTTCGTGGTGGCCTTCGAACCCATGTGTGTCAATCTTGTAGGGTGACTTGTTCGTATGACCCTATCGACACTCAAGAGGGTGCTACATAGGATCCATATGCTACTACGTAGCCTAATGCATATGCATCTATGGGGATGGAGAGGACAACTGTCATTTTGCATGATGCATATGGCATTGACAATCAGGTAAAATTCAACATGTTCATTGAATTTAATTCTATTAAATTTTGATTGTGAATGCAAGATTAACTAATTCTAGTTTTATTATTTTAATAAAATTGCGTGGTTACAGCTATTGAGACCGGATACACCAATCCCCTACTTATTTTCAGAGGGTCCACCTATCAAGTACATAACTAGTAAACAATTGCACCTATTACATGCCGCATTGCTCTTTACAAATGGTATTTTAATATGGCCTCTGGATGCCAACAAGGTAATGTTGGAGGTTTCAAGGAAAATTCCCAGTGCCAGACTTTCTCAAACGCTCACGAGGTAAATATAGAATAAAGAGAACTGCACTTAATGACCCTAAAGTTTAATAGATTTGTGTAGTTTATATTCATATTGTTGGTTACGGCATTGCTATACTCATTCCAAACTCAAAGCATTACTTCAAATTCGGATAACTAATAATCAGAAATATATCTATTTAATAATTGTACTCAAAATTTTGTTCATTAGACCTCATACATTATAAGTCATCACATGGATCGCTATTGTAACTTTTTTGTGATTGAATAATTTGTTGTTTTATTTTCAGATGTTGGTGATAAAGACGCCAAAATGCGAGGGTAATGGATATTGGTGTTTCCTCCGCTAACTTCGATGGTTTCCTTTGATAGGGAGGTATGAGGCAAATTACTAAATTTCAATTTACATTCGCTGTTATAGATGAACTAGTTCTAGTGAAAAATCAAACCATTATTGATTCGTAGTTTAATTCCTATTTGGATGGTTTATACAAGGCTTGAGCATACCTCAACATCTGCGTGCAAATATTTCCATCAAGGAGAGTGATCATGAGATCGTAAGTGATTATTTTGTTAAATATATCAATTTTTATAATGTAATTTCTATATATTAATGTATTTACTTCTATTGTAACAATTAAAACTTCTACCGTGAGCTGGAACCCCTAGAGGAGCTAAAGCAGAACTCCTCGAAGACAAACAGAACAGTGATGGGAACTTATCACCATCTGGACGCTGCAAAGGGAAAGAAAAATTGTATTTGAAACTGCATTAGAGCTCCTTTGTTGTAATGTACTTACATGGGAATTTTGTACATATTTTGTATTGATATATTTGACATTGTATATTTATATGGCATTCTCTCATAATCCTATATGGCTTTTTTGTAACTATATTTTATACTTATATTGACATATATTGATGTACATGCGTACATGGCTATTTGATTAATACAAATCTTTTTTATCGATGGTGTCCATCTTTGCATTATAAATTCATGGTTCAATAGATATGAGTTACATGTATTCAAGTGTATACTTCACAACTTACACACATATATTTGTTGGCTTATGTGTGAACATCGAAAAGTGTGAATTTTTTTGTGTTTGGAAGTCAAATGTAAGCCAATTTTGCAATTCTCAGTTCTTGCATACTCGATCTTATGGACTTATTCCTTCCTAGCACATATTGTGAATATTTCTCATTTGGTGCAAAAGACAAATTCCTCATTTTTGAACCATTGATAGCAAAGAGATTCACAATAAGACTTTAGCATTGAACACTACTCCATAATTTTGTTCAGGACCATATAAAGGATTGAAAATTTTAATTTTGATGCAATGATAGTGGACTGGAGATGAGAATTTATATAACCATGCCTATTTCTTTTGAAACTTCTACATCTAATAATCGTGATCAACAAGAACTTAAGAAGTAAGGTAATAAGAGTGTTAGGTTTAATGTGCCTTTCTCCCCTAAGGGGAGTGAGAGCTCCATGATCTTGAATTTTGAACAAAATTTTAAGTTCAACAAACATTTTACCTAAAAAGATTCAAACCTTAGATGAGCATGTATTTGCCAAGTCTATCTTGAAAATTATCAATGCTCAAATCAGAAGGAGATTCTCCCCTAAAAGAAAAACTTTACTCCTTTTTCCTAAGGAAAGAACTGCAAAACAAGTTGCATGATTTCCATCTTTATTTCTTTCTCGCATTTGGTCAATCATTCAGTGCTCCAAGATAGTTCTGTTCCAAGGAAAGGACACCCAAAGAATCATTAAGATTCTTTTACGATCTACAAGAAAAAGGTTTTGGCTCTTTCACAATGTAAATAATTATGTAACACTATTTTCTTGTTTGCCTTCCATAAAGAAAAATGTTCACACTTTTCAGATTGATCAATGATCAATAATGGTTGATTGTAAACAATTGACATTTTTATGTTTGAACTTTAATTTATAATTTTGTATCATGACATTTGAGTATCACTAATATTTTAATATTTGACTATGAAAGTGGTGGTGTATTTTTGCTATGTTATTTGACTATTACCATGGTGGGTGTATTTCTTGAAACTTAATTATTGCCGCGCAAATATGTGGTACGGCGATTTTTATGTTTTTGTATTAATCGAACCCAAATGAACCTTAACCTCTAATTTTTCCTCGGACCGGGTAAACCAGGTTCTCGAACCCAATCCCAAACCCAAAACCTAACCGGTAACTTAGTAAAAAAAAGATTTTGTAGTTTATATTCATAACGTTGATTACATTGCATTGCACATCTTTCAAACTGAAAGCATTGCTTCACCTTTCATAACTAATAACTAGATGTTGATAGATGACAAAATTTTAATTACAATATAGTTTTACAAAGTCAACCTAAGAAGTTATGTAAATTAATTCATCAGATAACCAACTAGGAGCAACTTCCACCCTGTAATTTGCTTTCACCATGGCATTCTATGAGACCACATTTCTTTGAGGTACTCTTTCAAATAGTTCACTGCCTTGTCTATATAATACTACCACATTTTGATGCATATTCACAAAGCATTTTGTCAAATAGTTCATGAACATGCCTGTTAAGCAGCGGCTGAAAGCCTAAAGAAAAATGCTTTCAAACAAGCCATGGATGCTTGGAAAAATCTATCAAAAGGCTAATAGTAAGCATAGTCATTATTAAGGTATATCTCTTTAGGCTGCTCGAGAATTTTATAGTGATGGAATGCCATGACAAATCAAAAGAATTTGATTGTCATGGCATCTCCATCACCATGAGACCTCATTTCTTTGAGGCATTTTTCAAAAGGAGTTCCATCACCGCCTTTGTCTATGCTAAATACATCTCTTCTACATGTCTATCAAAGCATTTTATCAAAACAAATATCGCCTTGCTGCTATGGCTAAAATCCCCAAAACAGATGTTTTTCTTCGAACAAGCTATGGATGTTTAGAAAAAATCTAGTATCATAGCATAATAGTAGCATTAACATAGATAAGGGAATGAACCGCTTAAAATGTCTCAAAGAAATGTGGTCTCATGGTAGGAATTCCACGACAAGCAAATTGTTGTGGATTGTCATGGCATTCCATCACCATGAGACTGTGATTTCTTTTGAGGCATTTTTCAAACAATTCGCGAATTACATTTATCATATACATGTTTACCAAAGAATTCTTTTATCAAACAGTTCACTCTTTGTTGCTATGGCTAAAAGCCTAAAAACAAGTGCTTCCAAACAAGCTATGGATGCTTGAAAAACCCATCGTTATTAATACATAATAGTATATGAAAAAGGCAACAAACCTACGAAAAAAGTTTCTCCAAAGAAATGTGGTCTCAATGGTGATGGAATGCCATAACAATCCATAGAAATTTTCTTGTCATGGCATTTGTCACGCCATTCCATTACCATGAAACCACATTTCTTTGAGGCATTTTTTCAAAGAGTTCACTGCCTTGTCTATGCTAACACATTTTTCATACATGTTTATAAAAGCATTTTATCAAACAGTTCATTGCCTTGCTACTATGGCTAAAATCCTAAAACAGGTGCTTTCGAACAAGCTATGGATGCTTGGAAAAAATCTATAAAATCATAATAGTAAGCAACAAGCTATGATCTCATGGTTTTTTTCACACGAAAATCAACGTGATTTTATTCACGTGAAAATTAGCATGAACTAGATTTTGTATTATGGAACTATATTAAGCTGCCAATCTGAAGACCAATGTAACAATGATACAAAATAATGTTTGAGACTACAAGAAGGTATCAAAATGGCTAGTGTACTAAACAAATTCTTATGATTTACGAATAATGTTGATAACTCTACTCAGTTGGCTTCTTTTTTCAAAATCATACAAATTGAACCCTAGCATCAATAGACTCTATGTATCAAGCTACCACAATTCAAGTTACATCAGGCCCATATGACCAAGAAATAGCCTGAACAATAGAAGGAATAGCTTATTTCAACATACTACACTCAAACCCTTAAGGGATTGATCTGGTTGAACGTAGATTAGAGCAATTTCGCGTGTTTGGGTGTGAAAGAGGACCATGCCTAGCATAAAAATTCCTACTCAGACGCATTGAAATAGTTCATTTTGTCACATGAGTTGTAGAAAAATTGCACCACCTTGCAACTTTCCACTGCTTGCATTTGATACTTTTTCCATCAATTGAAAACTGTACACCATTGGAAAACCACTCTGAGATAATGAAAACCGAGAGGAGTTATTGTAGAAGGGCCCAATGCAATCCCATAGGATTAGACAAGAAGTTTCTAAGCGTCACGATGTTTGAGTAACCTCATGTTGAAGTTTGCAGCCATTTTGCCCTTTGGACCCTTAAGGGATCAATCTGGTTGAACGCAACTCAGAGTGATTCCATGTGTTTGGGAGTGAAAGAGGATGATGCCTAGTGTAAATATGCCTATTCAGATGTATTGGAACAACATATTTGGTCACACGAGTTGGAGAACAAAAGTTGCATGACTTTGCAACTTTCCACTGCTTGCATTTGACACTTTTTCCATCAACTGAAAACTAGGTACCACGGGAAAACCACTTCGAGATAACAAAAAAAAAAATTAGTTATTATAGAGGGGCCCAACATGATCTCATAGGATGAGATGAGAAGTTTCTAAGCATCACGGTGTTTGAGTAACCTCATGCTGAAGTTTGTAGCCATTTTGCCCTTTGGACCCTTGAGGGATTGATCTGGTTGAACATAGCTCGGAGAGATTCTGCGTGTTTGGGTGTGAAAGAGGACCATGCCTAGCATAAACATTCCTATTCATACGCGTTGGAACAATCCGTTTGGTCACATGAGTTGTAGAACAAAATTTGCACCACTTTGTAATTTTCCACTGCTTCTATTTGACACTTTTTCCATCAATTGAAAACTGGACACTACAGGAAAACCACTCCAACATAACAAAAACTGAGAGAGGTTATTGTAGAGGGGCCCAACATAATCCCATAGGATTAGACAAGAAGTTTCTAAGCATCATGGTGTCTGAGTAACCTCATACTGAAGTTTGCAGCCATTTTGCCCTTTGAACCCTTAAGGAATTGATCTGGTTGAACGTAGCTAGAAGCGATTCCGCATGTTTGGCTGGGAAAGAGGACCATGCCTAGTGTAAAAATTCCTATTCAAATTTGTTGGAATAGTCCATTTGGTCACACGAGTTACAGAACGAAAGTTGCACCACTTTGAAACTTTCTACTACTTCCATTTGACACTTTTTCCATCAACTGAAAACTGGACACTACAAGAAAACTACTCTGAGATAATGAAAACAAAGAGAGGTTATTGTAGAGGGGCCCAACACAATCCCATAGGATTAGATGAGAAGTTTCTAAGTGTCACGGTGTCCGAGTAACTTCATGCTGAAGTTTGTAGCCATTTTTCCCTTTGGACCCTTAAGGAATCAATCTGGTTGAACGTAGCTTAGAGTGATTTCGCGTGTTTGGGTGGATAAAGGACCATGAATAGCATAAAATTCCTATTCAGATGTGTTGAACAATCCGCTTTGGCCCCCAATGATGCGTAACAAAAATCTCACCCACTTTGCAACTTTCCACTACTTGCATTTAACACTTTTTCTCTCAACTGAAAATTGGACACCACGAGAAAACCACTATGAGATAATGAAAACCAAGAGAGATTATTGTAGAGGGGCCCAAAAAAATTCCATAGTATCAGATGATAAGTTTCTAAGCATCACAGTGTCCGAGTAACCTCATGCTGAAGTTTGCAACCATTTTTCCCTTTGGACCCTTAAGGGATCGATCCAGTTGAACGTAGCTCAGAGGGATTCCGCATGTTTGGGTGTGAAAGAGGACCATGCCTAGCATAAAAATTCCTATTAAGATGTGTTGGAATAGTCTGTTTGGTCATACGAGTTGGAGAACAAAAGTTGCATGACTTTGCAACTTTCCACTGCTTGCATTTGACACTTTTTCCATCAACTAAAAACTAAACACCATGGGAAAACCACTTCGAGATAATGAAAACTGAGAGAGGTTATTGTAGAGGGGCCCAACACAATCCCATAGGATTTGATGAGAAGTTTCTAAGCATCACGGTGTCTGAGTAACCTCATGCTAAAATTTGCATCCATTTTGCCCTTTGGACCCTTAAGGGATCGATTCAGTTGAACATAGCTTTGAGCGATTCCACGTGTGTGGGAAAATTATGAAACCTAGTGGAATGGTGGATTTAGGGGTCCTCTTCATGTTGCAATTTTTTTCAGAGCAAAAGATGGAGGTTTGCAAAAGTTATCTGATGCCCTAGGTTAGTTTTTCCCTTGTAAATGTATGAAAATGGTCTTTAGAATGCACTTTGGATAATTTTCTAATATGTTACTACAGTGTTGGCAGTCAAGAAAATTGAGTTCTAGTGATGCCCTAGGTCAGGTATGTGAGTTTTCCTAGATAAAATGAAGGCTATAGGTTGTGTATTGGTGAATTTGTGAAGGGACTAAGTGTAGAAATGTTTGGAGGGTCTGTGCAGACCTGGGCAAAGACGTTTTGAACTTTGGTTTGAGTTTTTGTGGCCAGTAGAGTGGAGTTACAGATAAACCCTAGGTTTTAGGGTGAAATAGGAGGGTTTGCTAGAGTAGCACCTTAGAAGAGCTGTACCGAAGAATTGATCAAAGAATTTATGGTTTTGTAACACAATTTGAGACTGTCTAAGAGATCTTGTGGTGGCAAGAAGTTTAAAGAGTACTTTGTGTGTAAAATTGGGCTAATTCTAGTAGCCTTTGAGCAAGGTGACTTGAAGTTTCTTTGTGTTGTTGCATAATAATCTCATGTGTAAGCTTGGTTTAGTGTTTTTGATGATGTATGGATGCTATTTGGATGATGATTTGGTATTCTTACAACCTTCTCTAAAGGACAGGTCTATTTGTTGTTACTGGTGAATTGGGAAGCCATAGTGTTGATTTGATGAAAGTTGTGTTGGAAACTTGAATCTGAGTTGAAACTTGATTCATTGAGCTTGATTATGTGTTCCTCCACCTTGATATTGAATCATAGGGGTGTTGGGGTGTGCCTTGAAAAGTTGAAAGCTTCCTCATGTAGGCCTAGTTAAGCCTTGTTTATGGCTTGTAAATCAATCTTTTGATATGTTTGTTTTGGGTGTTTGATCTTGTGCTTTTGGGAAATTTTGGAGGATTGCATTAGGAGTATAAAACCATGTTTCATTGACTAGTTAATTCCTTTAATCATTTTTTATTTTGACTGTCCTGGTCGGTGAATGTTGCAAAGTTGCATGGGCTTGTGTAGAAGCCATGGAAGAGTGGATATTTTTGGGTGTAAGGCCTATTTTTTTGGTCATGTTGTGTTGTGTGAAGAGTGTTTACATCATCCCCAAGCCCTATTGAGATGTCTGGTTGTATGAGTCAAGTTGAGTGGTCAAGTTGCATTGTTGAGAGGAATAGTGAAGTTGATGTGTGCATATAGAGTATTTGAGAGAAGCTTTTGAAAAGGAAGTTGCTTCCCCTACTACTCTGCATCATAGTGGTATCAAAGCTTCAAGGAGTAGATTTTTTTTCATTTTTCAGGTTGTGAAGAGAAAGGAAGAAGTGAAGAGTTTGGTACTCAAATATTCCTCCAAAGAACAAAGATATGGCTAAAGAGATGAAGAAGATGAAGGACAAACATGCTAGAGAAATCAGAGAGTTGGAGGAAAGAATCATAGCCTTGGAGAAAAAAAAAGAAGGGATGTGGAAGAGAGTGAATCAGATGAAGAAGAAGATGATGAGTTTGAAGAAATGGAAGAACTTGATCTAGAAGACCAAAGGATTGCAAAGTTGGTAAGGGCAGTTAGAGATGACAAGCCTAAGGTAAAAATTGATGTTCCTAAATATGGTGGAAGTTTAAATGATGAAGAAATACTCGAATGGATTGCTACATTAGATAATCATTTTGAATGTGATGAGGTTCTTGAGGAGAAAATAGTAATGATTGCAAAGAAAA